>VYXC01004305.1:323422-480939 GCA_013397175.1 Platysteira castanea | reverse complement strand
TGAAAGGAAAAAGCTCCCCACTTATTTTCTCTACTTTGATTTAAAAGGCCTTAGACAACCAGGCTGCCCCTTGAAGTGGCCTGTTATTTATCATTTCCACCAGGTTACACATATCCTTAACCTAGTGTTTCTGATGACAGTTCTGCTCTGCCACTCAAAAGAAAAGCCAAGCACCCAAATAACCAGACATTCTATAAGTCTCAAAAAATGTTCTAATTCAGGAAGAAAGCAAATATACAGACTTGGTCCACAATCTTCTTCTGCAATAATAATTTTACTAAGGATGGAGAACAGAATATTTTTCTCCTATTAAGTAGAAAAACAAGTAACAGAAATAACTTCTTAAAAGCATGCTTTTAAATGTCTTCAACTTTTTAGCTTTCCTCAAAATCCAGCCAGTAGTTCAAGGAAAGAACTCTCTGTTCCTACAGTGAGCTACACTGCTGAGTGAGACCAGAACAGACCTAAAGAGCTCTGGAGCATTAAATCAAGCATGGCTCTGCTTATTCCTCCTGCAGGAAGTTAGTATGCTTGCCTAGCTTTTGAGGTGCTATTTAAGAACTTTGCAGACTTCTGCAGTGTGCTGCTGTTTTCACAGAAGAGGAAAAGAACGGAAGGACAGGTCAGTGGTACAGGAGAGTCCTGCGGCTCTTTCTGGGCTTGGGCAGGAGCCCAGCAGCAGCTCCTGGGGGAGGCAGAGAGGAGCTGAGGTGAGCAAGAGGATCAAAACAAGGGAGAAGATGGAGGTCTTGGAAATGGGAAAACACACAGAATGTGCAAAGTAGAAATCACTGGGCTGCAGGACACAGGAACAAGGATGCCTGCAGCAGCAGAGCCAAATATGCAGGTCCTTCAGTGTGCTAAGAGAGCAGTGCCAGTCCTCACAGAAACAAGCAAATCCTAAAGAGCAAGATACAGATGTCTCCAGGAGTGTTATAACACTGCACAGCACTGATTTGACACAAGAATTTCTTGTCAACTTACACACCAAGATAGACTCCTCATTATTTTTTTAAGAGATTCTGCTGCACCAGACCCTACTCCATTTTTCCCCAGACATTTTTCTTTACCTTCAAAACTGACATGTCTTAATCAAAAAACACCTTGTTATCAGTACCACTTTTTCTTGTTCAGTACTTTCTGTGTAAATGTGTATCAGTCCCCCTGTCTCCTGGTTGGGAAATGGGGATGTGCTCTCCCAAACCTGGCCCAAGGCCTAGCCACAACCTTACTTATCTTTCTGTTCCTGACAGCTCTAGTTAAATAGTAGTTTTAAGTCAGGAAAATAGAAAGCACCTGGGAAGAAACTCAGCCTCTATGACCTCTGCCCTACAGACTCCCAGGATGTTCCATGCTGAAGAGAAATACTCTTCTACCACAGTTTTAACTCAACAGCCACATTAGCAGGCTACTGCTTTAGCAGAAATAATGGCATCAGGACTTGGATGCTCTGTGTAGCTTCCAACTCTGTAGTTTTTGTTGTGCCAGGGTAAGGATAAAAAAGAAAAGTTTGTATTTAATAAAAAAAATTAAATTATTTTGACCTAACAAGCTAAGGAATATTCAGGTTTAGGGTGCAAGGTATTCCTTCTTGGGAAAAGTAAGTTGAAGTTATCAAGTGTCTCTAGAAATCATGTCAAGAGGATTTGACCGATTAATATAGATAGAAATCACTCCTAGCTCAGGAAATTCTCTGGGATGAAAAAAAGAGGACAGGGGGACACTTAAAGCAATTCATTCCTCTTCCCTAAGCACTCACTTAGACTTTTCTAGAGTCAGGATGCAATGATAGAGGGACCCTTAAAACCGGCATTATTGATCAGGGCCTGGCATGACAGATCCAGTGCAGCTCAGAGGAATTAACTTTAGCTTGTCCACCTGAAAAGCCCTGAAATATAAGCAAAAATGAATATCACTTTAGCAGTTAACACTAGTGATGAGCTTCTAGAAAGCAGACTTCTTTCCCACGGCATTTTGTATTAGAAGATAAGTGGCTCCATGTTTGGGGGGTTTAAATGAATCAAAAAATGAGCGGTGAAGCCAAAAAAAGCCACTGTCCTTCCTCTTCACTGGTCATCTGCACAGCCCTGCTGCTCAGACCTCTGACAGTGAGGGATCTCCACAGAGTGGATTTTACGTGCAGACACTATCAGCCCTGCCCTCCCTGCCACACAACACCCAGTTTGGGTCCAAGGCTGCCAGGCTGTGGAGGTACAGGCCCGGGGGGAACACAGACTGACTGGCATCAGAAGCAGCCTGGTAACACCATCAGTAAGAGGCACAGCACACCAAGAAGCCCACAGTTTCTGTCAAGACTGAGCAAAATCAGCAGCCCAGGGTCCTCATTTGAAACCCACAAGGATGAGCCAAAAAACTCTCCCTAGAATGTCCTGCAGACTAAAGGGGGTTATTGCCTCTAAAAGGGTAGGAGACTTAGAGTGCATTTTGGGGTACTAAAAAAAAAATTACTATGGAGCATTCAGGTGAAGGACTCCAGAATATGCCCAGAAGAAAGAGGATACAAGCAAGTGAGCTATGAAAAAGCTTCAGGAGGGAAATTTGTGTCTTATTAGATATCAGAGAGCCATAGGAAAGAACCTCAGGCTGCTCTGGGATCAGCAGAGCTTACCTTAAGTTCTATCAGTAGGAAAATTCCAGCAGAAAAACATCGTCTAAAATTTTGCCTGGAAAGTAGTCAAAGTAGAAAGAGTAAATAAAAACATCAAGTGTCACAGCCTGACCTAAAACACTGGGGGTGTGAAAATATTTGTTTTGTAGAAGAACTATTATACACTTTAGTCAAGGTTTTCAGAGTTATTTACCCCAAATTCCTTCTTTACATGTACTCAAGCAATAATTAAATCTCAGTACTGTGAGGAAAAATGCAGGTGGTTTACAATTTTCTGTGTGCATGATTACAATTATTTCTAGAAAAAAATGGTAGCTGTGGATATGAACACAATGTTTCAACATTAAGTTTAATATCTTCAGGCAGGAGAGTAATTAGTTAATGGGCATGCAGAGTTTTACTAAAATGATGAAAACATTAATTATTATTTCTTATATTTTAAATTGCTCTAATAGGCAGAGTCCTCCCAGTGTACATCTAAAGATTTATTTCTATTCAGTTATTGTTTTATACATTGAAATTCAGGCTTGAAATTAGATGTTGCCCTGGGAATTGGTAATGACTATTATTCCTAATTCTTTTTCCTTGAGAAGTAAATCCCATACTCTTAAGAAGTAATTCACAAAAGGCATTAATGATTCTGCACTACAGTTGTCAGCAAATGCACAAATTTGCCTAATTCAGCAGCGATTTCCAAGGCAAGTCTTCATTAAAGTGTCCCTGACCACCACATAAGTATAAACATTGTACTTATTACAAACTACAGGAATTTTCTTTTGGTATCAGCACTTTACAGGACTGACCAAGTTCAGAGGAAGGCTACTCAAAAGCTTAGTTCCATGCAGGGACAGAGCACACAGGTTGGCAGCACAGCTTCAGACATGTCATGGAGTGACGATAAGGGAGTTGTATGCTTTTCAATGTCAGAAGCCATTTTCTGTTTGGGAAGCTTTCATTAACACCGTACATGTGGCAGAAATTAAATGGTGACAATTCAGGGCTTGCAGGGAGTGGTCTTTCCAGAGAAACACAAGCAGGAAACTCTCCCATGAGGCATAAAGGCTTCACATCACTTTAGGCAAAAGCAGAGCTGCTGGCATTCAGATTTTGGAGTTATTCTAAATGTTATCATGTCCAGCTTGTTGGGAGGGTATGCAAAGCCTCAAGGGCATTGGTCAGGAGCAGGGCTGTCCTTCTCACCCAACACTATCTTCTAGCTCACTCCAAGCTCTGAAGCTTCCACACCACAGGCTGAGCGCAGCGCCCAGCAGGAGCTCTGCTGCTGACACAGCATCAGTTGGTGCCCAGAAAGAGCCAAAGCCAAAGTCAAAGCTCTGCCCCTCACCAAAATCGCTGTTACCACAAGGCGCTTCCCAGAGAGGAGCCTGAGATGCACCACCCCCTGCCAAGGAAAGAGATTTTTCTGGGAACAGCCCAAGTGACCCCTGCCAGGAAATTCAAGTTCCCACTCTGGCCCCTGCTGACATTCTACAAGGAAAATGATGCTGATTTCTAGAACCATAGCTGCATTTGGAGTACAAACTGTTTTCCATGGCATAGCTGCAGCATTCTAAGGGGGAAGGTACAAGACTTATGCTCATTATCCAGCTGCCAGAAAAAAAATATTCCCACCAGCCGAGCAAGAAAGGAGTTCTTCAAGACAAGGTACTACATCCATTATTTACATTTTGGATCACCACCTATCTTATTATTACATGTATACAAACTGGAGGATTTTTTTATCCTCTTTCAGAGGTTATTAAGTACTCCCTACACTATTTCCCATGTGAGTCTAGGAAGGTATATAAACAGATGCTGATTCATACTTGCTAAAGACTTCACCATTGTCACCTAATTATTGTTTGTACTAATTAAAATACTGTATGCAGATAAAGTCAACATTAAATGACACCAGACTGAAAGCATCTAAGCAATTTATCATATCACTAAAATATGCAGGCATGTTTCTCAGCACTAGAACATCTCCTTTCTAATTTAGAGGTGAATTAGGCATTGCTGCAAGTTTGTGACTCAAAGATAATTGCAAGACACTTTTCCTGGCTTCTTGTGTTTTCAATTTGTGATTACTGCAAAAAGTTTAATAGCAGCTGTAATTCTCTGTGCTGCCCCAGAAGTCCCCAAGGGGCCGGCCACAATGCCAGTTTCTCAGAAGTAACCCATTACACTTGCTTGCTATAAAGATCAGAATGTAAAATAAATTTGAAATAGAATGTAATTAAGAACTCTTTTGCCAAGAACCATTTCCCTTCAGGACATTATTCAGAAAGTCTGAGTGTTTTGATGAAAAAAAGTAAAGACTGATCCCCTGGCCAAGTAGCAAGGGCTACCTCTCATGACAATTACTTTCTTAAAAATTAAGAAACCCCATCAATTGTTTACTCACTGTAGACTAGGCTGAAACACAATGTTTTCTAAGTTGCTTAATGTTGAGTCATATTGCTTAGTTCACAAGAGACAAGTACCTAAATTCCCTATGAGGTAGGTTAAAATAAGGAAAGACAAATAGGTTTTTCAGAACATGGTCCATTGGCCAATTTCTCATACTGACAGCTAGAAAAAAATAAAAGGGTTTGCTGTTCTGTGGGATTTTTTCCAAGTTCTACCTGTAGTGCTAAGTAGACTTGAGCAGGTGTTTCCAGTCACTTCAGGAGGAAAAAGGAAAAAAAAAAATCTCTATTTAGTAATATGATTGAGACTAATTAGAGAACAGCAAAAGCAAGACTGCAAGCAAGATACTGGTACTTCATTTTTGTACATCTGTAACAAACCCACAGAACCAGGATCAAAGTATAGCTGACATAATTTCATCCCATTGCAATTAAAGCCAACAAACGACTTCATCAAAACCAAGGCAGTCACTGTGAGAAAATTCCACCAGAACTCCCTCAGCCCAGGCTCAGGGGTTCCTATTGCAACCTTGTGCTGAACACCCAGACCACAAGTCTTAATGTCAATTAAATGTGGGGAGCACCCCCACCCAATCCCTGACTATCCCTCATACTGAATTCCTTCAGCTTTGAAAACAAGCCAACACAAAGCCTTGGAAGTACCTGGGAAGGGATCTGTCCCCCCTACCTGCACATCCTGAGTCAAATTGGGCAGGACTCAGTGCTGCACCCAGACACAACAAAACTGTTCCAGTGGTGATCATGTCTCTCAGACAGAGATGCATTGTCAGGAGTAGCCAGAGTTTTTAAAATGTCGTCCCTGACCATCACTGCAAAATTCCATGGACTCCATGCTGCCAAGTGTTAGGAGAGAATTCCTGACCACTTTCCAACAAGTACTTCAGTGACTCTTCATCTTCCTCCTTCCCACAGAGGCACCACACTAGCCTGAAATTCTTGAATTTCTTTAAAGTACATAACTCCCTTAAACACACAGTGAGGTTCTGTCGTACATTAGAAACCACAAGTCCCAGGGCCCTGCTGTCAGAATATCTCAATAACAATAAATCACTTGTGAATCACATGAAAGAGACTAAAAAATGAACAAGCAAAAGCCGCTCTCAAAGTGAAGGCAAACACATTTTTAGGACATGAAAGCAAGAAAGGGAATATGGAGTCCCCAGCAGAGGACTACAACAGAATTGTATATCAAACACCCCAGCAGTGCAGGCAGATCATGAGCATTACTGCCATCACCACACGCTGCCTCAGCTCTAATCAAACTCCCTAAAGCATACTTGTATTCAAGCAGATTTTGCATCTCCTCAAAAAACAATCCACTGCAAGAAAGCTTAAGGGTCCCAAAGACACACAAATCTGAGGTTTGGTGTTATATAAGAGTAATTCCAGATGAGAAACAGAATAGCGCAGACTCAAAAAACAAAGAAAGAAGATTAATGGGGCAGGCTATTTTAAAATAAAATAGAAACATTACAGAACACAGTGGCTTATTTTTGTGTTTCTTCACCCCAACCTTCACATCGGCTCAGCAAGTCAGAGCAGGACTCTGAGTCACTTCATGGTCTTTGTCTGACAGGGTACATGATGCATCCTTAACACAGCACCTTTTACAAGGGGAAAGAAATCCATAATAATAGTTCACCTGCAAAGGGCTCCAACAGCATGCAGGCAACTGTCACATTTGCTTTCAGTATGGGCAGGACTATCTCCCACAATGAAAATGACTGTTCAAGATAAAATAATCCTATACAGCAATGCTGCACCTTGGAATTCACAAAGGGCAGAGGCAACTGACATTTCCCAATACCAAAGCAATGGTGAGCTCTAAGAACAGTTTTGAAACACTGGAGCTTAGCAGTGGATATTTGGACATGCCTGAGCAGAATTTGTCTCCAGAATTCCACAGCCGCTTTGGGGACACTCAGTTGAGCCTAACAGTCACAAGCAACCCATACAGGGTGGCTACCAGGAAGGCATGATTGTGTTGGGGCTTGAGTTGACTAAATGCATTGGAACAGAGGCTCACTGTTGAACCAAGAGCCAACACTGCATTTGGAGATACTCTTGCACATTATTCTTTTCCCTGTTTGGCCAGGCCTCGTGGGTCACCACCAGTAAGTTTTTCATATGCCACTTGATGCCTTATACTCCTTAAAGGAAGATCATTAAAATACTGCAGAATGCTTTTCCCTACATTTAAGAGTAAAATATGGAGTATTCCACTGGAAAGAATAAAAATTTTCATTCCTCCCTCTTTGTGAAAGAGCATGAAGATGATCAGATGGAAGCAGCTGCATAGATGGCATGTGTATAAACCAGAACAGGTACAGACCTGCAGCATGGGACAAGGGGGGAGAGCTCCAGTGTGCTCCTTTACAGAGATCTGGGAGGACACATCCCCAGATGTGTCCCCTCTTGATCACATGTAAATATCTGCCAAGCTTCCTCTGCAGGTCCAACAGCCACACCCACACAGATTCACTTCTTCATGCTGCACACTTGTTTATAGGGATTGCTGAGCATTTACCTGTTTGCTCAACTTTTCAAAGCTGGATTGCTGAATAAGGTCTTCATCCAGTGAAAGACCATTATTCACACAGCAGTGTTTGTTAGAAACCAAAACAATATATTATTCATACAGTTATTCCATTCAATCAGCCTCACCCTTCCAACACCTCATTTTTCCTACTTAGTCTAGCACAGCATTTTCCTGAAATTGGGCATAAGGCTGAGATTTTTGATTTATTCTTTGAGGCCACTCGATATGTACTAGACTAAAAGGAGCCCTACCACATACACACAAAAAAATAGCCTTATTTCTCTCTACTCTCACTGAATTATCCTTCAGTTCTTTGAGGAAGACCCACTCCCTGCTGAGTAATACACTCCATTTATCACCACCTGCAGAGAACCCTGCATCAGGACTTGGCTCTGTGTTGCAGCACCCCACTGTCTGCTCTGAAGGTTACAGAGGAGTGCAAGTACGTGTATTGTACCCACTATTTAACATATCACCTTTCATCTGTAAATTGTCTGAAAATTCCAGTTGAACCAATATGAAAGATGTCTATTACATTTCCCTAAACTAGAACTTGGGTACAAGTCTTGTCTCCTCGTATTTCAGTTAAACAAAAACCTCTGGCTACTACTATAACTAGTATGCCAATAAAACAAAGGGTTTAGTTGGTTATCAATTATTGATTCACAAATACACTGACAAGAAAGCAAAGTGTCATTTAACATATAAGAGGGAAAAACAATTATCAGCATAAAATACAAAATTTGTACCTCTATTGCACTACAGACTTTCTATCACTAAATATGTAGTCCACCACTAATTAAGCAATCTGCACTAAATGAATTCTACCTTCACTTTTTGAAAAGAAGTTTGATGCATTCTTTGGTCATCATATCCTATAAAGCTTAACTTAATCTGTTTTACAGCCCTTACTCTGAAACTAGGGTAAGTTTCACCCTGCCAGGCTCGGGGGACAGAATATAACACAAGGAACTGTGTTGATGTCCATGTCAGAATTCATCCTTTACCTTCCAGCATCTTTTGTCTTCCAGGAAAGGTTTTCGATCAAAACTGAAGTACAAATCCAGCAGTTACACCAAGGTATAGTGAAAGTAAAGCTTACATATTCAGATAGAACAACTTCTGCAGCTCCTGTCACAAACCCCAGGCAGAGAGAGTAAAAGGATGTGGGACAGCAAGAAGTTCCTATGACATTCCTGCCATGTGCTTTGCAGAGAAACAATTTTATTCATTACTTTTAATAAAAATCCAACTTTTCCTTCCAAAAGCACTGATGCACCCTCCTAAGAGAAGGATATCTAATCCTGGATGACAGCCTCTAAAGTTTTGGGTAAAGCTCACAATCTCCTCTACAGCTGCACTTTGCTAAGATTCAGCACTACTTCAGTGAATCTTGATATAAACACTCTTATTAGAATTAGTATTTTTTTGCAGGGGAAAGCCTTGAATCACTGCAGGTTTTAATCACTATTTTGGAACTGTGCAGAGAGGCAGGCAGTAATCTAACAAGAAAATGCTTACATTAAGTAGACTACGAAGAGCACCTGGAGAAAAATAGATTTTAGTTACACAATCTCTTCCACATTAAGGAACAAACAAAATACAATGCTCAAAAATGCTCAAAATCTCTGCCACATTTGCCTAGAGCCCTGTTACAGGCATCAACATCTCCTGCGAGAGAGTTAGCTTTCAATACTTGTGATCTAAAGCAAGTAGGGCCCAAAGCGTGTACCACACCTTCTGCAGAAGTTGCTGTTTTAAGGAAAGAAGTGAACTACATCTCCTGTATTCAGCAGGGTAAGAAGCTTACACCCATATCTGGAGTTTTGCTGATTACTGTTTTGACACTGAATAAAGAGCTACCAAACCAGCCATTAAAAGGATCCCATAACAAGATCTAGCATCTAATTTTCCTCAGGACTAATGATGTAGTTCACCACTGTCACCTAAACAAGGCACAGTACTTATATGTGTGCCAGTCAACAACTCCAAACAGATTCCACATTTTCAGAAATCAGTAGACACTGAGTCTAGTCAGAACTACAATATATTTACATATCTAATCTTCAGGCATACAACCATTTCAGCCAGCTTCTGGATTTCTCTTTGCCTGCCCCAGCAGGATCCTGAAAATCACTTACTTTTAATAATGCCTTATCCAAAGAGCACCTTCTTCCCACAAAGACCCCTAGAGAAAACACAACCACTCTTTCACAACTCTCAACTTAGCTTCTTCCTTCAAGTTTTATCTTCTTCAGTGAACTGGCTAATCAAGCCAGTAACTCAGCTTCACCGGGAGCAAGTGGAGAAGGTCTCATATTGTAGATGCAAGCCATGAATCGCACAAATCATGCAACATTGGTAAAACATGAGTCTTTCTACAAAACTGAGGACAAAGTGCATTGGGAGGTGACCTTAGGAGAAAAGGACTGGGTCAGCCATTGCTAATATCTGTAGCACTTAAGGTGCATGAGTTAGGTATAGATGTGTGCTTCCTAAGAGGTATAGGATTAACTGAATTGTGCTGAAGGGAAAGAAGTTCCCAGAGCAGGTGATCACCCAAAAACCGGCACAAGAAATCTTTGTATGTTTTTTCTCTGCAGGAAAGATGTTCTTTTGATGAAGTTAGCAGCTAAATCAGAGCAAAGTGACAAAACCCACTGATCAAATGGAATTTACAGGCTCAATAAAAATAACTAGATGACAGAGGTCAGTTTAGGTGATCTGCTGATACTTTTGACATTAAGACCCAGGCATGAGAGAAGCAGTGGGTAGGCTGTTATTCACCCCTGTAAATCCTTATTCTCCAAGATATATACTATATAGTCTCCAACATCTATACAACAGTTAGCTATTCACAGTTAGCTGCATGCTTTCTTTTTACGTGCCATGATCAGGTTTTGTAAGAAGAAATATTTTGCTTGCCCCTCTGAATCCACTACAGAAAACACAAGCATTTTCACAGACTTTCCTGGGCCTTAGTCCTGAATAAACCAGGAGGATTTCTGAGCTGTCTTTAACTCTCTTTGAAACAATTGGAACGTGATTCAGGTTTTTTGGGACCCTGCAACCTCCCTGAATTCATGGCCCATCTGCTGCTTGTGCAATCTCAGATTAAGGCTCAGGTTGTCCACCTGTGAAAGTGGCAGTGGGTCTTTTTCTCAGTGCCTACCAAGATGTTTTCTTGCTTCCTTACGAGTTTATTTATACAGTAAAGAATAGCTCAAGCATTTTCATATCAGACTGAACTTGCTTTTGGTTAGGACTGATCTCCAGGTGTTAAACACGGAAGATCTCATCAAAGCAATAGAACCCTAAAGCCGCCCCCCTGCCTCCACAAACTGTAGCTACCAATATTTTCTCTTCTAGACTCAACACACACAACTCTCTTTTCCTCTAATTTCCACTTTAAGTTTCCCCTGTGCTTACACAGAAGCTTTCCCCTCTCTCTTTCACTCAGCTTCACATGCCTTTTCCTTGAGATTTTCTAATGGGGTAGTTAAATGTTTCATCTTTGTCCCTTAGCCAGAGTTAGTTGTGTTATGCTCCACTCAGAGTCCTTTGTTTGATTAATTAAAACACACAGAGGAGGCTATACAGTAATTTTATTGCTGCTTTCTACTAAATAGCATTTTGCATTCTGGATATTATCTGGCAAATGTGCAGAACCACAAAGCGAAATTGACAATAAATATAAACTAGTTAGTATTGTAGCAAAACTAACACCAGTGCCATCAGTAAGGAGAGTCACGACACACCGTGCATTGCTCAAGGAATTTGGTTTTTCTTGGTTTTGTTGTTACTGCTGCTGAATTAAAACATGGTGCACTGTTTTGATGACATAAGAGAAATGCCCACATGTTGCTTTAAGTATCATGGACAAATCTTCAGTCACCCTTGCTGTCCACACTATTTTCTGATGGTAACCAAAACAATTGCCTTTTTATTTTCCCAGTAAAGTGTGAAATTGTTTTCAAAACTAATTATCTCACTGTGTGGTGAGTAAGAATTAGTACAGCAACTGACACCACAAAACCCCTACAAGTCCACAAGAGAATGGATTTTGAAACAAATTACCTAAATCTTCATAAGATCTTGAGCCCAAAGAGGCAGAGAAAATTACTACAGAGATTTAGCGTGAGGTCCCATTAAAATATTAAGTCATATGTGGGAATACACTGTAATTAAACCAAAAGTAAACAGTCTCTTTCTTTGCTTTGCAATGATAATAAATAGCCTGTGGTGACAAAGCTACACAGTCTAAATCTTTACCTGTAGCTTTCCTCTTCTTAGAAAATAAGAGGAAGCTCAGAGGTGCTTCCAACAGCTGCAGGCAAATAACAAGCAAACTTATATTTATATAACTCCACTCTGCTAATACAGATGCTATCTGCTGGGTTTGGACCAAAGTGAAGCTCTCCAACCTCCCAGGAAAGCCATGGAAGCAACTGGGCAAGGAGATGCATTGTTAGATGTGTTTTGGCATTAAATATGCCGTAGAAGAAAAAACTGCACTCCTGATGTGTGATCTTTCACTAAAAATTAGATTGAGTTTTAGCGTGAAAAAAACCAACCAAACAAAAATCCCAGATACATTTCCCTTCCTCTCCATCTTATTAAAGTTATTTCTTTTCGTCCCAGCATTTTTTGTGTGTGTGTGTAAATGTGTTGCTTTTTAATTAGCTTGCTGCTCTTCTGATTGCTGAGTAAAATGCTTATTTGATTATTTCCTTTTCTTTCCCTGAGATATTTTAGAAACTTTCTATTCTTCCCAGGTACTATAGGTGTCTTCAGTAAACAAGCATATGCTTGACCTTCCACTCACTGTAATTGAGGAGTGCTCCACTGACCCAAATCAGCTTCCCAGAGCCCAGCTGAAAATTCAAATACTCCAAACATTTGGTAAAATCCCATCCAGAAGTGGCTTCATCAAAGCACTCACATCTCAGCTCAAAGGAATAATAGGAGAACAAAAATTACTTGGTCAGGGCAGTTCCCTGCTGTGGGGTGTCAGGATCCCCCCGAGGGGTGCAGGAGGTGGCCAGGTGGGTGCTTCTCTGGCTACAAACTCTTCAGCAACTTATTTCCCCAGAATTTGGAAACCTTGAGAATATAATTTCCTTTAATCCTGGATCTCAGCTGAGCCACTGTTTCTCATTCCAAGGGATCCATAACAAACCCACAGTGAGGTCTGAGTGTTGGCTGCTGCCTTTCCTTCCACAGCACTTAGGAGCATCTGCTCCACAGCATTTTAGCCCAAAAACTGAAAAACGGGCAGAAGCAGTCGACCATCCAAGAAAACACTGGAGAAACTGTTTAGTGGATGACTTCTACATCTGGGATATGGCAGCAAAGGGCGTTTCAGAAAGGCTGGACTGGAGACAAAGCTACGAGATATTTCCAAGAGGCTAACCCAGGAGAAAGGCTCCTTACTGGGCAGGTCCAGGTGCAGGTCCAGGAGCCAGGAGCCAGGGTCACAGTCACAGCCCTGGCTGCCTGGTGTGGGTGTCCTGGACCATGGGCAGGGGTGGGAGCAGCTGGGCAGGGACACAAAGGGCCATTAGTGCCCTCTGGGGCTGCCAGTGTGACCCATCCTGCATTTGAGAGATTACATTTGCAAACGTTAACTTCAGTATAAAAGCCGATGAAAAATAACCTTCAGTTTTATGATCTCTGCAGCTTTCTGGGCTCCCCTTCAAGTACATGAACACGTGCTAGGATTAAACTTTTTTACAGTTTGTTTTTTCATAAGTATTGCTAGGCAATTATCTTCAGTACCAGATTAGGTGATCCAGCTAACGTTCCCAAATGCTGGAAGTCTTCCTTGCTCATCATTAGCACTCGGTTCACCAGCTGACTGAATTATTGCTTGTAAGTACTTTTGGATTAATTATCTCTTGTGGAGTATTTTGAGCTGTTTGAATAATTGTACATTCATTTCTTGATCTTAAATTGTAAAACATCAGAGAACTGGACCCACAGAAATGCTTTATTCTACTCTGTTTTATACTGTTTGCCTCATTTACATGGCTGCTTCTAACCTCTAACTGGAGTGAAATGCATATTCCAAAGTAACTGTGTCCCATTATACAGGTACTTAAGGCACAATTTGATACCTGACACCTCTAAAATTTTCTCTCAGAACTGGAAGGTCAATCCATACTATGCTGGTTTTCTTTTTCTCTTTCCTACATCAGGGTTTTTGGCCAAAAACTTCTTTAAGATTTACGAAGATTTCCTGAGAGCTGGCAGATCTGTATGAGCCAGTGGTTAGAAACTGGATTTTATTCTTTGTCTCTGACTTTTCAGGCATCCTCAGGCCTCTCTCACATCTCTGAATTTACTGACTTCATTTACCACTCACATTTGCCATTAACATTCATTTCCCATCACAGTTTTGTACAGTTCATCACAGTCTGTTTGCTTTTTTCAAATTGTTCATCAGTGTTTGGATGGAGAAAATTCATGTCTATCACTGTGGAATTAATACTGTAAGATTTCCTAAAAGAGAGCTGCACCAAAGAAAATTCTCCCTGGTATGAACAGAGATTTCATGCATCCAAACAACTCACTTTTTAAAATGTCCTATTTTGAGTCTGCCATTAGTGGCATGATCCATCCTAGGGCTGTTGAATTTTTCTGCTCCTGGATTTTCTGGAAGTAGAAAATCTTTATCTTTTAGAACTAGCAAAAAGAAACAATTCTATTTGTAAACCCTCAAATGACAGAAGATCAATATGAAATCTGCAGAAGTACAATCTTTCACAGTCTTAAAACAAGCCTTTTTTAAGAAGGAGTTCAAAGTGCACCTCCCAGACCAGCTATTAAATCAAACACATTTCAGCTTGGAGATGAAAGTCCATGATTTTTGCCAAGTTTTGCCGGGATTTATTCCGCAGTTTGCATTGTGCAACAGTGAGTGATTCTGAACATCACATTCCTCACTGAAGCAGCCTCCAGCAGTGCGACCAGATAAGATGCAATCTGTTCAGTCACATCTTCAAAGCAGGAGTCAAAAACGCACAATATTCCCACTTCATGTGGAACAAGCTGGAGCATTTATATTATTTATATTATCTATTATTTATAATAATAAATGTATTTATATTATTTATATAATTTATATCCGTTATTGTGGGCATTTTAGTAGATTCACAAAATCTATAAGAGAGTTGCCAATTTGTACCCAAATATGCACAGGCTGAGTTCTCATTCCAAAGCTTACATGAAATGTGACCTAGTAATTGCCCCACTCCTGTTACAGCAGTGGTGCCCACTCCTTCCCCCAGCTGGGGCCAGGCCTTGCAGATCACATTTATTACCACAAACACCAGTTTTTGTGCCATGTAGACACTGCCAGCAGTGCAGTGGTCTTGTGCTGAAGGAGGTCTCTAAGCACTACTGAAGTTAAAAATAGAATGTTTGGTCCTTGGTTAAAGTCACGTAGCAGCCAACCAAAGGGACTTGTGTAGCCCAGAGCAGCAGAAAAGAGCTATTAAAAGATAATTGCCTAATTAATTAATTGAAGACTTCTGGAACATATGAAGACATGAAATTGAAGACTTGAAGGTGCCATTGAAGATCTGTAACTGCAGTGGCTTCGCAGCTATGAAAGCAAAGCATTTCATATCCACATGAAGGAGCACATCCTCCTTCTTGCTGGCTGCTGGAATTCTCAGCTCCCGGGAGGCCCTGCCAGTGCTCACCCCCGGGAGCTGGCAATGAGCTCTGGCAGTTTCAATATTAGTCAGGCAGGATGTTCAAAGACACATAAGGCATTTACAGGCCCAAATTCCATTAATTGTAGGAGGAACTGAATGCTTCAAAACCTTAGGGACCATCAAACATTTTACCCTCATTTTCATGTCTAAGATTTCCTTTAAAGGAAAGCTTTTGGTAAGAGATGCCATGGGGAAAACACAGATTTGCAGCTCTTGCTGAAGAGAACTGATTACTACAAATAATGAGTTAATGAGTTTTCTTTGTTGTTTCTTAGTCCTTTTGGTAGAGGTGATTTTTGTATCACTTCCAAGCTCTCCACTGGAGGTGACAGCTGCAAGGTGGGGTGAAGAAAGACGATCTGTGCAAAATGTGCTGGCAGAAGCTAAAGCATAAAAGTTTTAAATCACTTGCTTATGACAAGCAGAAGGACTCTGTGGCTAAGGTTTACTGACTCTCTGACACAGCAGTTTATCACTCCTGGCCATTCTCTCTCTCTGCTTGCTTTTACCAGGTAAAGTGCTACTAGAAATGAAACAAATGGCAGCACAAGCTCAAACACATATTTTATTACTGATGGACCCAAGGCACTACCACAACCTTCAGATGTTTATCCCGGTGATTCAAGGAACATAAACATTCAAGCCTCAGGTTTTATTTCAGCTTGTTCTAAAGATGGGGATTAGCCAGGTAAGCATCATTTGCCAGGTCAGTATAGGAGATTTCACAGGAATTGAGTCACGCTGTGATACTTTTGTCAGTCCCACTGCCAATTCAGAGAGATGACTCCTACATAAAGTAGGTTTTTCTGAATGGCTGTGTGGTCTGGCACACCACAGAGACTCACTCGAGGGCTCCTGCACTACAGCTCTGCACAAATAAGTCTGAAGTACAACGTTCTGCTCGGCAGTGCTGTGCCTCCCTTCCGACCCTGTGGTCCCTCTCCAGGGTAGTCCCTCTGCCTGCAGGGATAGAGCACCCTACTGGTGCCAGCAATCACAAGAGCCTTGCTAGAGGTCACGACTTCCACAGGATTCAGTTAGAGGGTTTTAAACATTCTACAGGAGAGCAAACTTGAGATGTAGTTTGAAGCATTTGTTAACCTTAGCAGACAGGTATTGTAAGGGCAGTAAGCGCCTCCTGTCACCTTCCTTATCCAGGTGACAAGAAATCTGCTCCCATGTCTTTCCTCTCAGGCTCATTTCTTGAGCAGCCTTGCTGCTTTGAGACAGTTTCATACATGAGCAATATGGAAAGAAAAAAATGTAAAACTCTATTCTTAAAACATCTAAACTGGGATTTACTACAGAACAAAGTAACAAAAAACCTCCATCTTTCTGCCACACAAGCTCTTTCCAGGAAAAAAGGTTCAAGGTACCTTCAGTGTCCTGGGTGGTTTTCAGAGTTCTCTGCATGAACAATTACAGTCATTGAACATGTCAGGTCAGTGGTCAAGACATGAAGTAACCCAAGAGCCTAATTCCTGAATGAGTAGGGAGAAAAACCTCTTTTAGGCTTTTAGGACAGTGTTAAGATCAGCAGGAGGGATGCACTCAGTGCTGCGGCCTCACACCAGGCAGAGATGGGAGCCTGGAACCCACACTGACAATCTGCTCTTGGGAAGGAGGACAGGCACTGCTGCAGCCTGATGGGACAGAGGGAAATAAAAGGATGGAACAACAACATGTTTCTGAATTCTAACTTTAATTTTTGAAGGAAAAGTCCTAATTTGAAAAGTCCTAATTTCTTCCCCAAATCTGGCAGTAGCTTTATGAAAGCAAAAGTGTAACATAGCCCAGGTTTATGGGGTCAGAGTACACCCTGGCAAGGAGGGATTGGGAGGGACCCTCTGTTCCTGCACACACACAGATACCACATGCAGGGCACATCCACACTACCCAAATCTCACCATGGAGCAGGAGCTGATTTCTGTTATGTTTTCCTTGAATTGCTGAGACTCACTGCTTGCCACTACTCATATCTTCCTTTGTTGTAGAAGTGAGGGATAATACTGACACTTACTTAAAAATTATCCCGCAATAGGAAAATTTATCCTGAAACAGAGTGTCATCCAGTGCCCCCCAACTAAATGGCAGCTTGTGAGCAGAATTGACCATCAGAAAAAATAAACTTTACAACATAATTTAGTATCAGAAACAATAAACAATAAATTTCACATCCAGATAGACCACCAAAAGGCCTATTTCATACTAAATATCTCTTTCACATACGCTGATGCACACCCCAACATCTAATCCAAATGATCATCTGCAGAGCAGGAATAGCAGTTAAAAGAGAAGAGAGGGAGATACAGCTGTAAAATATGAAGTGAGATATAGAAATAGAGCTCTCCTGCACATATCCTTATGAAAGGAAAGAGATAATGTAGTTAATGTGAGTTGGAAACCCAGTGCAGGCTGGTCAGAGGAAATGCCTGCCAGTTTGCAGGAGCAATTCATGCAAACACTAATGAGCCTTTGAAACTCGTTGATGCTGCACCACTGAGGGATGCAGGAGATCACACAATAAAAGCTATCCTGCGTTTCAGCCTCTGTTCTCTGTCATGAACTTGGAGATTTGGAAATTCATTTTTAAGGTGAGTTATTTAACTGTGAGGGTCTTTTGACTTCCATCTTAGCCCATGTCCCAAGCTGCTGTCAGGGGCAGGATGACACAGACATGCTTTCCTTACAGCAGGACAAATCCTGCATTTCAGCACTCCACAGAAAATAAAGAGTCATGTTAAGGGTTGTGCTTATCAGCTCTACAGTATCATGAATAAATGGCTTTGTTTCAGCTCTGCTGAGCAAATGAAAATCCTGGGTTTTCCCCTTCTTTAAATCTAATTCCCTCAACCACTTTGGAGAGGTACTCTGCAGAATTAAAATCCTCCCCAGGGAGATTTTGTAGGTACAGTAACACTGTTTAAAGATCCCTGCCAGGCTGCCCATGTCACTCAAAATCCTTCTGGAACTACTTAAAACAAGTGGAGTGAAGAGGTTGAAGTGAGGGAAATGTGAGAGTTGTGCAAGTGTGCAAGTATGTGATAACCTTTCTCAGAGACAGAGAGTGGGGTGATTACCTGAGTCAAGAATCAATTTCTAATGCAGCTGAAAAGCAAGCTTGCTTTTTAATTTGTGATAAGAAGAAACAAGGATAAGGAAACTCGGATAACAGTTTTATTACAGGTTCTGTAAGAAATTCACTAATAAAAATGTATTAAAAACACATTATTAAAGTTTTGTGGTAGAGATTCAAGAGACTGAATCCAAGAGCTGGAGCAGAGTCTAACACATTTTTATGAATTCATAAAATATTTTACAGGATCTCATGAGCAAGACCCTGCAAATTTGGAGCCTGAAGCCAATGTTTTTACAGTTCACATATATAAAAGCAGAACCAGAGGTTTTTAATGGCAGTGCTGACACACTGTTAACTATATGTGAAGCTCGAAATGTTAAAAACAAAGAGGGGAAAGAAATGAAAGAATTTCTGGGGTATTCTGAGTACATCTATGTTTTCTGTTATTTTACCTGGAAGCCAAACCATTAATTGAAACAGAGACAAATGGTAAGTCACTGCTGAAATCTTCCTTCATGTCACTGGAAATTAATAGTGCTCTTCACAAACTCCTTTGGATGAGGACAAAGTTATAACCTGACTGAGCTGCTCCCAGCACTCTGTTGTTACCATTTGTTCCTTTGCAATGTACTGACACACTCCTTTTTTTCCTGACTGGAAAAGCAAGAGATTGGTGTTTATTAGATGCTAGCACTGTTTTTTATGTTTTTTAAAGAAATGCTAGCATTTTTTTAAAAAGTAAAAATTTAAAAAAAAAAAAAAGCCAAAACCAAAAAGGGCATACAGATCCTATAGAGGAAGAAGACAGAGAAATCTACCTAATAATTAACTTAATTTTCATTTACCTAGTCAAGTTTTGTTAGTTTTCCTTTACAAATATTATATGTAGGAAAACCACTGCTGTAAAATGAAATATGTTAGAGTGGTGCCAATCCTCTTGTTTCACAGAGACAGTCATGATTGGGTTATCGTGCCAAGAAGATAGAGAATTGATTGAAATGAGACCATTTCAACAACAAAAAAATCACTTTCACCTCCTTCCTCCTTCATCAGTCTTCATGTATTGTGCCTTGCATGAGCTAATAAGAGATTTCACTGCAGCCGTGCTGTAACTGATTGCTGTACTTTTGCATATTTTCCCAATGTGTATGAAGATGTAGCACTGAGGCTCTCAGGATTAACAGATCTATGCTTTGAATTATTTCTTATTTCTATTCAAAGTCCAAGCAATTCTTCACAAGGGCTCTTCAAAAGAAGTTCTGCAGGAAACAAAGCCAGAATATTCATAGTAAATTAAAACTCAGCAGGGGTGAATTCGTATGTGGTGAAGAAAGGAAATACAATAGGAAAACTGGTTTCACTTTTATATTTTTAAGCAAGCAGAGCAATCACGACCTTACAGTGATCATAATTCTCACAGAAACACAAAATTAATGGGTCTTAAAGGCTGCCCGTGCCTGTTAATTTGTCTAAGGATGGCCTGGAGATTTAAAGCATAGAGATTCCACAGCTCTGTTACAGTTCCCAACAGGAACAAAATAATGGAATCATTTAGGTTGAGAGGGACAACTGAAAGTCAGGTGGTCCAACACCCCTCACCCTGCCTCGACATGGGGCCAGCTTAGGACAGGCTGCTCGGACCTTGTCCAGTCTGGTGTTTGACCCCTCCACAGGCAGAGATCCACCAGCCTCACTGTGCCCTTGCTGCAGGATTTCACTGCCCTCACTGGGGCTTTTTTTTCCCTTATATCTGATAGGAATTTCCCTTGTTGCCGCTTGTGTCTGTTGCCTCTGTTCTCACTGAAATTTTAGAACATTTCAAGATTGCCTTGGTGTATCTGGTATACTACCAAAAAAAAAAATTCCCTGGATTTTCCAATACAATTTTTTACTCTTTAAAAAAGTACTTTACTTTTATCCTGGTCTGTTGTTGTCTTCTTAGAAACCATTTATCCAGACTGACTTTAGAAGACACAGCTTGAGAAGTCCAGCTAAGGAAACAATCCAGTACTTTTCTCAGACATTTGAGAGAGAAAGAATAATTGCAGTAGGGCAATTTGAGTAAATATCTGATGCCTCTCTGAATTCATTAAATGCCAGTCTCTACTACGAGTTAAGTTTTTTAATTACCTGGAGTCCAAGCCCAAGTTCTTCAGCTGGCTGTGGTAATTGATTTATCCAACACATGGTATGTAATTGGCCTGCAGTTTGCTCTTAGCTCATCTCTCTGGGTGAGCCTCTGTGATTCTGATGACTGGGAATAATCTTGAAGTCCCTTCCTGAAGAAGCAGCATCCCCTGCATACTGATACCACTACACTGACAGTCCTTTAAAACCACTCTGTTCTGCTGTCTAAGGAGGATTGCACATCATGCCTGGCTTCACCTTCCTGCTCCCAGCTCCGCACTGCTCCATGGAGTTCCCTTAACTCCTGCACTACCCCAGCATCTCCAGCCTGCTGGACCAGCCCTCTCTTCCAGCAGTTCCTGGTGTCAGCCATCAATAATATTATGGGACTGGGAGAGAGGGTGAGGATTTTATGAGCATTTTCCATTTGTGTTAATTGCTTTCTGAATGAAACCCTAATCTTAGATAAACTTTACCCAGGGAGACAAGGTTTTCCCACAAAGCAAGGGGAGAGACAGAAGAAGAGAAGAAGAGGAAGAGAGGTCCTCATGTAGCCCTTCACGGCCCAACACTACTTTTTTGCAAGGGTGGAAAGATATAGTCCAGTTACTTCATTTTTTCTCCTGCCCAGAAGTTTTAAGCAGGTGTTATAATCTTATTCACTGAACTGGTGTCATTTAATGCTCTCTCAAATTGTTAAGCAGTTTCTGAGTCTTCTCTTCTGATGGATGAGGCAATTCTGTCTTTACGTAATTCAGAGGAGCCACATGAGACTTAATTAATATTTATAAAGCATTCAGGATGCTCAGTTGAAAAGGGTGATGATATAAAAGCTCTATAAAAACACTCACAATTTTTCAAATTCTCTGATGTTGCAGGTCAAATTAAAGACTCATTTTTCCCCCTCATTTTCCAGCAGCAATTGTGTCCCCTATGGGTTCCGTGGAAACAGTCAGTGCACAGAAGCCAGGAAAAGAGGGAATGTAAAAAGAATGGATAACCTATTTACACTTGTAAAGGATGGCAGGCCACGAATGAGCAAAACCAATGAAATGTTGTTTCCTGTGAATCCATGTCCTGTCTCCTCTGACCACCACCTCATCAGACATCTTCCCACAGCCCTTTGATGTCTGCCACAGGCACAGGGTGATCAGCAGGAGCTGATCCAAGGGCACCGAGGGCCGCTCAGCGTGGGCAGTTCAGCCTCCCAGCTGCTGCACCCGGACAGGGCGACCGAGCTGAACTGCGTCGTGATGACAGGAGAGCTTGTTAGGGCATCTGCAATCACCCTGGCTTGTGCAAGTTGGTTGAAAATTGTCTGGAAAAGAAGACAGACATCCCAGCTGTCTGAAGAACCTCATTTCTTAAAATTGCCAAGCACAGCCACAAGCAGATCAGACCAGACTGAGGCTCTTGAGGCCTCTCCATGATGTCAGGCTTCTACCTCTGCCTCACTTGCAAACAGCTCTTAGTGCCAGCAGAGAAATAAAGCACTGTTTAACTGAGGCTGGAGCAGAGTGGAAACGGTCCCACCCTGCTGCAGGGCAGTGCCAAAGAGATGCAGTGGGGACCACGGTGACAACAGCAATGGCACCGGACTGGAAGGGATGTGTTACAGCTGGCAAACACAAGCACCAGGCAGAAAAACATCAGAGCCCACAGGGAAACGTGTGTTTATTTTTCAGGTCGCATCTACCACGCAGAGGAAAATTATAGAGAAAGAGAGTGTCTTGTGTGTGTTTGCATCTCCACTCAGCTGTTCTGAAAAAGGGAAACCATTAAGCCCACAGATTTGTCTAATGTGGGATGATTTAATGGCATATGGCATAATTCAGCAAGTAACCCGAGGCTATCTGCCCCCACCGCAGCCTGTGCTGACATCCTCCAGCCCCTCAGGAAAGGCTTCCTGGGGCTCCTCAGGGCTCCTTGGGACGTGGCTGCCTGTCTCCACAGCCACCTGCTGTTGCTGGATCCAAGTGCTGCTCCCACTCCTTGTGAGGAGACAAGGGGTGGCATGAGCTGCTTCCAAGACAGAAAGGTGGAAGTTGGTTTATTTCTTAGCACACAGTGCCTACAGCTGCTTCCTGCAGACATTCAAACGATCTTGTCCCTGCTCTGTATCAAGCCAAGGGATCACTGGACCAAGCTCCCCAACCACGGTGCCTCGGCAGCACACTCTGATTGAAGTGTGGGGCACATGTGAGTCATCTTGCCTTCACTTTCCTCCCCTGGTGTCAGGTCCAGCATGTTTCTGTCCAGAAATACACTGACAGTGACCAGTGGTGCTTTGCAGGGAGCTGAGCTGGGACTTCAATGTGCCTGAAAAATAATCCATAAGAAAAAGGGATGGAGGGGGTGAAGGTGCAGAGTTTCATTCAGCTGGACTCCCAGCAAAACCTCAAGCCAGCTGCCTAGGAACAGGGGGCACACCACTGGGGAAGAACTGAGGAGGGAGAGGGAAGGGAAAGGGAAGGATTTGTTGGGATCAACACTCTTGTCAAGGCATGCACATGAGTGACATTTCCTGAGATCCACAAAGCCACCTGGACTCTGGGACAAAGATGCTCAGCAGGGCCCTGGCCATCTCCCTGTCCAGCCCACACCTGTGAGCTGTGCAGCAGTGAGCAGCACTGTCTCCCCTACCCTCAAGGATTTCTTAAACTCAGTGGGCTCCTCAGTTTTTATTAAGGGCAGGTTCAAATCTGCTTTGCACTAGACAGGCTGTCAGGAGTTTTTTTAAGTAAAAAAACTTCTGTGGGCTGATGAATTAGCATGCTCACTGGTGTTTTCATGACTTCTTGCTGGGATACTTGAGATCAAGAAGGTTATCTTCACAAGGAAAACCTGCAGAATATTTTAAAATTAAATTAGTGCTTGTAATGCTTTGCAGAATATTTATGAAGGTAATGTGATAGTGTGATAACACCTTGTACCCATATTCAGACAAAGTCCTGGAGTTGCCCCACGGCATCAGAGGAAGGTTTATGTCTAAAGGGGGATAAATTGAGCTGGCAGTCCTGCCAGTCCCTCTCCTTTCCACCTACCTTGCAGAAGATCCAGTTCTCTGCCTCCCACAGCTGTAAAGGCTGTTGGTTTACTCAGGGCAGTGGGTGTCTGATATAGATCTTCAACCCAGAACTCTGGCCTTGCACCTGGGACACTTCCAAACTTGAGCCATGCTCTGGTCTGGTCTTGGAGTGATGGCTTCGTTTCTTTAAAATGCTTGTCTGGACCAGAGAGTGCAGGAAGAAGACGGGTGAAGAGCTTCTCTCCTGATGCACATTTTCACTTGAGGACAAGTAAACCCCACACGGTCTTTGAAGGTGGTGGTGGTTGTGTCAGGTGTCAAACACAGCCCGACTCCTGAGACTATAAAAGCCAATCACAGCAACAGATAAAACCAACTCTAAATGAAGTGCGTCCTATGTCTAGCAAATATTGCAGCTGGCTGCCAAAGAAATGATGTTTTGTTTCTAAGAGACAGTCCGCGGGCTGAAGTTTGGGAGTGGTGGTGCCCGGTCCCTGAGAGGGAACCGCAGCTGTAGATGAAGCTCCATCACCATCTGCTGGACACAGTGGGGATGGAGCTGGGCTTGTCTGTGTTTTGCTACGAGCAAAATGACGATACTCCTCTAAAGAAAAAAACTTTAAAATGCTGGCAGCAAAGTTCTTAATCCCCTGTTTTCCAGTCATCAGGAATTTTTTCTGGCCATGGACATAAGTGATAACTACGTATCTCCTTTGGATAGTCTGGTTTTATTTAATTGTATTGTAGCTGTGGTCGATCTGAAACACAACTCATACAGGTGCAGCCTCAATGCTAAAGCAGGCAAACAGTGGGGAAAGAGTGTTTTCTTAGGCAATTTAAACAGAACCCGTTGTGTTGCTTACACAGCAGTGAGCAGCCAGACTCCAGGTTAACTCTCTGTGTGAGAATGAGAAAGAGATCACTGTACCAGGGCGGACAGCAGACATTGCTGTAGTCAGAGAACAAGAACAGGGAGAACTGAAGAAAGAGAGAGACTGTATTGAAGAAGAAAATCACCCTGAGCTAGTTGGAGCAGGAGTCTCACTGTGCCAGTTATCTCCAGGAGGGCCTGCATACCCAAAATTTCCTGCACAAACCCACCTTCCAGCTCTGCCAAGTCTGCAAGCAGGGCACGACACACCAGGCTACTGCAGCAGCAACCTCTCAGGCCTGCTGCATCGTTTAGATCTGATTCTTTAATAAATGAAGAGGTGAGGCTTTAATAAGAGATAAGGGAGCCTTGGACTGCCGTGCTCAGACTAATCTCTTAATGGTTGAGAATGATAGACAAGCTGCTTCCATTTCTTATCTAGCATTTTGCTTTGAATTATTAATAACCAATTTGTACTTAATTTAGTTAGTTCAGAAAATTAACTACATGTCTCACTGATTCCAACATTTTTCATTTTTACTGCCTTCTGCATCAACAAAAGGATAACTTCATATAAACCAATTAAAGCTCACACACACACACAACCTCCTGCCCTGGTTTGCTCTCCCAGCTCTCTGGAGTATATCCAGAAATACCAGCTTCTAATATGTCTATGCTTCCTTGCTTCAGACTTCTGTAAACTACAACTTGGGTTAATGATTACAGCTGGTAAAGTGATGGAATTCTCCTAATACCTAAACCAGTTTTCCTAGACTCTTGGACAAAAAGAAACATTTTGGGGTAAAAGTGACAGAATCTGCAGTTTTGAGGGAAGAATGCAGGAGTTTTAAAGCCCAGTACCAGAATTATTTCACATTATATCTAACCACTATGAAAACATAAAATGTGTCTAAACTTCCTCATCTCCTAGAAAAGGGGACATTCATTTTATTACATGCACTGATTTCTTTTGGGGGATTAAAAAAGCCTTTCTTCAATGATAAACTAAGGAAACTGGAGGCTATAAATGGCCAGCCAGCCAGCAAGACAAAGGGAGAATTTGCAGGCAAAGGTGCTGAATTATGATAATTTAGTTTAATGAAGGGGAAATATCAACACAGAAAAAGGCTTTTACTGCCTTCCGACAGGTAGTAATTTAATTGGCCTTCTCCACCCTGCAGAGACAAGAGGAAATCAGATTTAAAAAGAGCTGAACACCATGACTAAAATTAGGCTTCAGCTAAATTTAAAAACACTTACATTAACATGGCCATAAGGTGAGCCCCTGAAACTTTACATAGTGATGCAAAATGTTTAAGTGGGGAACAAAACCAATCCCTCAACTCCTCCTCAGCCTCATCTGAAGAGGGACACCAAGTCAAAGGTGTGACACTGGTTTTAGAGACATGCCACAGTGAGCAGTCAACAAGCCATCTCAGGTACCAATTACACTGCAGCCCTCACACAGCAGAGCTCTCTGAAGGAGGCTGCTTAAGTACTTTTGGGGGGATCCTGGAAACTCTTCCAACAAAAATGCATTAAAGTAGTGCCATTGTCAATTCTGTGGCATTTATAAATGTTGTTTTCTTCGGGCAGATACAATCACTGGAGCCTGAACTCCTGAGATAATGCACTAGTCAAGCCAGCAGCACACCCAAAGCTCAGGAAATTATCACTTGGCTTTCAGTATTTCCAGAGCAGTGCCAGAGTTAAACTGTAAACTGTTAACAGATTAAGGGTTAATTTGTAATTTATTATTGTTATCTGCCAGGAACACTCTGGAAGATGAAAATGCCAGGGGCAGGATTCCTCACCCCTTTTCCAGTCACCAGGGATTTTACTACTGGCAGAGGCAGGAGACTCCTACACCTCTCTCTATGAAAATGCTCACACAACACAGTAAGACAATGCAGAGTCACAGCGATGTCTGGTTTCTTCCCCAGTCCTTTCCTGCTCCCTGCTCCACTCCCTCTGGTTTTTGATCAGCAGAAATACTAAGCAAACATTTTTACAGAACAACCTTAATAAAGCCCTCATATATTTTACTCCTCAATTATTACAGGAAGAAGGAGTAGAATTCATACTACAGCCGCTCCTGATTTAAAACAAACAATCAGCCAGACCACCAGCCAAAGCAGCCAGACCAAGCTGTTTCTGTACAAACCCATTTCTGCCTTGCCCAGGAAAGATGCCCAGACCAGGGAGGCAGAGCTTCACCTGTCTGTTCTGCTCACCACCACACAGCAAGGTCCAACCAACAGAGAAAGTTGTTCCCCAGGAAAAGGAAACGTTAGCCCTCCCAGGCCATCTACCTCAGCACTTTGCTCACAGTAAAAAGATTTTACATTATCTACCCTGGTTCTTTTCACTGCAACTGAGGACTAAATTCACTACTTTTATCCAATCTGGGTACTCCCATATGCAGGGAATAATCCAGATTCTTCTCTTCTCCATAAAGGGAGCTGAGGGGAAGCCTTTTATTTTTCCCTTCCATCTTGCCTGCAGCATCCTTCAAATAGAACTCCTCAAACAGGACGTGGTATCCCAACTGAGACTTCATGGGCTGGAAAGTTTTGCCCTGTGTTTGTCATTCACGTGCAGGACGAAGGGTATCACTAAATGACACCTGCCCTCTCCATAGCAGCAGGACCCTTCTGAGTCATGTTCTGCTTGTGGTCTGCCAGTAATTGGAGTTTTCTCCCAAGAATTGCTACATAGTTGGTTCATTTCCTCTCCTGTGCTCGTACATCAGTTGGTCTTCTCTCAGATGTAATAGATCTGTACTTCCCTGGTTGGAATTGTTTTCTTCTTTTTGCTGTCAGATCTTTCAAAAATATATCATTACCACTGGGATCACGACAACCTCCACTGGACTACTTGGCTTCCCCAGATCTTGTTACCTACAAATGTGAAGTGCAAACTTCATCTTCCACTCCCCAGACCACTAATGAAGTTACTGAACAGACAAAACTCAAAACAGAAGTAGAATCGTGCCCAGTTCTAATAGTAATCCTTCAACTCCAAAATTCTTTTGTTCTGACTGTGGCTTGTGTTTCAACAAGAGGAAGAAAACCCACTTTATACCTGTACACATGTGGTTTTCCTCAAATTACTCCCAAATGAAAACAGAAAACAGCATCAGAAGTGACATGTCTAAAGCCGTGCAAGGGTTCAGTGAATCTTTGGGCCTAATTCTGATCTCCAGATCTGCATTTCCTCACCTCTCAGGGACTGTGGCTCTGGAGAACATTTGAGACCAAGACATTGCAAATACTATCAGTTTAACAACCACTATTACTGTGCTGGAGAACAACCATTTCATGCAAATTACTCATAGCAATTATGCTTTGTGTCTTTTACTGAAATTTTGCATTGCATAATTACATGCACATAGATTTGTATAACTAATAGTTAGTCAGTAATTAATTAAATAGCTTTTGTTTCTGTAACTGTCAATGCTTTATGGCAGATGAAAGCTGAAAGTCTTTTTGGGGTTTATGGTCTCTCAGGCCTGAACTCTGGCACAACACACAGTGATGAACATTTCCTACACGTTTCTTCAGAAAAGACAGAAAGTCCCTTATTCTAAAGATACCCTCAACTATGATAATACCTTTTGGATAATTACATTAACAGGTTGGCCAACTTACAGGAGAATAAATAAGGACAATAATTCTCACCTAAAACTGCAAAACACATCTATAAATAAAGACTGAAAAGAAAATGTTTCAAGCAGCAACTCAGATCAGTGTGGATCTTACCTTGAAAACACAGGGCTACTGAAAACACGATGTACCATGAGAGAACAAAGCAGAGAGCTCAAAGCAATGATCCTTCTAAATAAGCCTGACAAACTTTTATTATAGAAAAACTGAATTAAGCAAAAACTAGAGGTAAGGGCTTTATCTGACATTTGGGATTTCAAAAGACTGAGAAACAGGAAGACATTTACAGAAATAACGTATCAGGTCATCACCAACAAGAATTGGGTTTAATTCAAGCTATTGACAATAATTGAATTCTAAGTTTCCTGCTTCAGCCTAGAGTTGTCAATTAATTGAGGCTTGCTTGCATGTGAACATTGCTAGAGGCCTCTTACAGAATCAGCTGATTATAACTTTTTTTTCCTTAAGAGTGAAGCAGCATCCCTCTTTCTCAATTTAGGTAATGATCATCTATGCAGGTTTTATTATATTAAAGCCCCATTCCAATTAATTCACATTTGCCAGATGCTGTCACAATTGCTGACAGGTGTTTATTGCACTCCAGGTCAGCTTGAAATCACCACAAGAAGGGAAGTCTGCAGCATCAGAGCTACCCCAGGCTCCTAATGACACACAAAAACCCCCATGAGGAGACAGGAACCGCTGAAGAACTCCATGTACAAGAACCTTGTGGGGATGGGGGAACAGAGAGGCAAAATGGCACCTCCACTTTGCAACAAAACAGTGGCTCAGGAGTTGGGATGTCACCTCAACCTGCTTTTTAAGTGTCTCTGCTGCAGCTCATACACTGGTAGCGATACATCTACAACAAAAGATTTTAATGCTTTAATTTCAGGAACTACCTGCAGTGGGACAAAGTTATTGAATGAATTCTCTTAGCAAGTTATTTTAAAAGCATAACAAGAAAAAAAAAAATCAAAATAACACCAGAAGAGCTTGTTAAATGTCATATTAGCAAACAGTTTAATTTATTAAAATAACTCCAGTACACCTCTGTGCTTCTACAACAGACAGGCATTACACATGACAGGTAAAACACAGTAACATTCTCCAGTCAGCAGCTCCCAGCTCATCAGCTCAGAAACACAAAAGCAACAGGATTTTACATCACCTCCCAGCTCAACCTTCTTCCACGTGGTGCTGGGGGCACTTCTCTCAGGGGCGGGCAGGCAGTTGAATGCAAGTGTGTGTCTATGCTTCCTGCTCAGAGATGGTGAGCACAGCCCTGCGCTGCCCCGAGCTGGCAGGCGTGCCCTGCAGTGCCAGGGTCAGTGTGACATCGATGCACTGCCAGGACTAGGGGCAGTGAGGACGTGGATTGCTGCGGCCGCACGGGGAGTGCAAGTCTACGTTTTCATCACTCTAAAAACGGGACATCTACAGGATGTGCATGGAAAGGTTAAGTTTCTCATACCATGAAAGACACTGGCCCAGAAAGATTTGCACACCTGAGTATGATGCTCATAAGAATGATGAGACTCATGTAAGTCTTTATAAAGTCTTAAAATACAGTTGTGGTAATTCAGGGCCAGTCCTTTCTCCTCTACTGGTTAACTTTACTGAAATCAATTCGACCTCGAACTCTAACAGCAAAGGAAACATGAGAAGTTAACACAATCAGAAGACACTGAAGGTGTAAATACAGTTCAAGTGTTGGTTTTAGTTTTTTTGACTGTTATAGCCTGATAATTTTACATTCTGTGCTTTAATTTCAGGGAAAAGCATAGATATTGTGTGTCAGAACATACACACTAGCATATATACACGTGTACATACACACTTGCTGCAGAATGCAAAGGCTTCCAGTGGCGTATGATTCATAGTACCAATCTCTCACATGCAAGTTTTTCTTTTCATACAAAACCAAAACAGTTTTAGAGGTGCCCCCTTCCCCTGCATATATAAGTATTCATTAATGTGTATTCACATGCATTATTACCCACTCATTGATTTATGTTAACCAGATTTATATTTTTAATTTTTTTTCATGTAAGCCATAAATTATTTTAGTTGCAACACCTAGTCAGAACACTCCAGTGACCACAGTACTCCTGGGTTTTATGGTAAGTAATACCTCCATTGGAAAAACATTCTTAATAAAATGACTCAAGTTTTGTTTGCTTCATATTGCTTCATTTTAAAATTTTTGTTTATGTACAATCTTTGCTGTTAGTACACTTCAGATTTACTGAAGTGCAGTAAACTATGAGAGCTCATTATTCAGAAGCACCTAGACTTTTTTTGATATTAAATGGAAGCCATCAGCAACAAACATTGTATGGAGAATTCATCAGGTGGATGAACAGTGCACATCAGTGAGTATGAGATGAAACTGTTTTCTAAACAGCTGGTAGCCTTCACAAAACAAATTATGTGTGATGTAGCCAGTGTCCTGCTGAGACAGCAGAAGGACATTAGAACACAAGCGACTCTAGGGTCAGTGTTTATCCATATTAATGTAGCTTTGGTTCAGAAATTCTTTAAGTGTTGTAGAGCACCTGGTTTAGTGACAAAACACATGCATCTCACAGTGCTAACAGTAGAATGCTAATAAACTATAAACTGCAGGTTTCAAATATTAATAGCATTTAATAAAAAAATTTACAGAAATATTCTTGTTGACAAATGTGCAGTACAAATGCAAGCTCCTTGGCCACAAACTCTAATTGTGTGCATCAGTTTTGTGCTGGCATAGCAGTGCAAGTGGTGGGATTCAAGTATGCTCTTCCATGTTTGTGTTAAGCAACAGAGATTACATGATGAGGTTTGGGGGATTTCCTGCTCTCAAGGCCAGGATGTGAGAATCAAGCAAAGCAATGCAGCAAAGGAAATGTTTAATTTCCCTCATCTAGAAGACATAAAGGAGGGAAAACACATTTCACAAGCAAACCAGGTTCACATTCCACCAAGTTATTGCTTCAGCTAAATCAGCTGTACTAAAATACAGGACTACAGGTTGCAATCTAGTCTGTCCTGACATGAAGAGAAGATGAAATCTACAGTGCAAGTCCTCCGTGCAAGAGGATCAAATTGCAACACTGGAGTCCTGTTTCATAGGGCAGAATTTATTCATCATTCAGTTTTACCTATGAATTTTTTTTTTTTGTAGGTCAGTTCCATCACAGTCCAAAGTACATTGTTTATATTTCTGTGTTTCTAGAGGTACTACTTCATGCCAATTTAGGTCTGCTCAACAACAGAATATAATATGAACACTTGTTTCCAAAGAACTGACAAAGTTATTGCTGAAATTTTTAGGGCCAAAATTAAAATTAATTTCACCAAATCAAGCCTTTACTCCACTTTAAAAAAATCTGTCATCCTATTAATCAAAAAAACAAAAGAAAACAACACCCCCTCCCCGAACTTAATAGGTTGTTTTTTTTTTCAATTAAATAATAATCTAAGATTTTACAAGATATTCACATTCAGGCAACTGTCTCCTGACTTTCATCTGGCTGAATGACAGATGCCATAATAAAAACAAGAACACTACTCTCACATTCTTCCTGACAGCAGTGATTAGTGCAATTTACCACTGCACTACACAGTTTTTATAGTGCAAGGTGTGCCTGCTGACATTTCTCACAATCACCTGCTACATGATTGTTATTCTCAGATGTCTGTACCTGTAATTTTCATTAGAATTTTGGCATTTATGTTAACATTTATGAAAATCTATGGCTTTATCCATGAAGTATATAGCCTGCCTAAGCAAAATTTTTAAACCATTTATTTAAAACAATAAAACTGAATTGGAATGAAAGTTACTTGGTTAAGCCATAAGCTGTGTTGCCACTAAACTCAAGATCTCAGGGTTAGCTACAGAACACCAGTATGTGTATTTGTGCATCTGTTACAGTCTTTAAAAGTTCATTTAAAACGTAACACTGATAAAACTTCACTCTTTTTTTTTACGTCTAATTCTAATAATTTATCTTATTTTTTGCAACATGTTTAATTACTTGTATCCAAAGTGTCATCTGAGTATCGCTGTATTACAGCAGGACTGGGACTGTAAGAAACCCATAAATGCACATGTAAGAAGGCACTTGTCTTCCAGTAGTTCAAGTCAGAGAAGGCCTTACCCAGACAGTGGCACCTTACACTTTGAAGGATTAGCAAATGTCCCCAGGCTTTGCCACAGTCTCAAAAGCTGTCCTCGTGTCCCTGGACAAAGGTGCTGTGTGTGGTCTATAACACCATGAAGCTCATGACGAATTCCAGTAGTTTCTGCCTGTTGCGCTGAGGTAGGAATGTAGTGCCGAGTTCCAAAATGATGTCTTTCCTTTGCTTAGTCTGCTTGAAAACCTAAAGCACAGCATGACACATGTAAGCATCACCATGTTACAGGCATCTCCTTTCTTCTGAGATTAAAATGTTATGGTCTATACTAAGTTGTCCCTCGTTTACAAGACTTTTTTCTTTTCATTTCTTGAAGGCTTAGATGGCAATGCCTTTAGGTATTATTAGAATTCACTCAGTGTTGAAGCCCTTCAAGTGTTATGGAAGAAAAGAAACTGAGAAATAAGGACAGTGCGTGATAAACAGCCAAAACTTAACCGTGAGAGATAAAACAAGCAGAGGCATCCAATTGAAAGTGTAAGCACTTTAAAAACAAGAATTCAGATGCTATGCTATAATAGATGCTCAGCAGACATTATCTAGTTACACTTTTCATTCTAGTTTATCCTGCTGTTGGAAATTGATGGCTTCGATATGTGCTTTCCTCACAGCTATTATGAGTCTACAGGAAGATACCTTTACTCAGCCAACTATTTTGGATTATTTAATATATCAGAATTTAAAGGAATTTAATAATTTTAATATATCAGACTTCAAAACCCACATCTAGAAACATTTTGCCTAAATGTCAATACTTTCAAAATTATAATGCTGTATCTTATCTGGCATTCAGGAAGTCATGCCATTCTGATGAAAGAAAAACATTTCACTTGCAAAATCTAGATGGGTGATTTAAAATTCGAAATACTGGTGGTAAAATACAAAATTGAATGTTTATCTTAAAGAACACCTGTATCCTCATGGTGAACACTAAAGGAGTATAAGGATGGTTCTTCTGGAGCATCAATCACTGCTAAGCCAAAATTCAATAACTAATGCTTTTTTAAAGATTTAAGTAGACTTCAAAATTAAATTCAGCTGTTACTGAGCATAGAACATGCTCTCAGCCTTTCAATATTGTCCAATAGAGACATGGAGTAGAACAGAGGAACTTCATTTGCTGTGAATAAAAATGTCTAGTCACCCAGCCATCCAGATAGGCCTTCCCAGGGGCAAGAAGTGCCCTGTTCTACAGCTTGTGCTCTCTTTTACAGCCCTCAGCCTAAAGAAAACCAAAATGTTCCAAACCCACAATACACTTCTGCAGATACATTCACTGACTTTAAACTGACACTGAACAGATTCCTTGAAATGTCCAAATTGTGCTCATTACTGAAATGAAACTTAACAGTCACCAGATATGAGCACCAAACACTTACTCCAATTTCCTTAAAGACTTTCACCGCATTTTTCACGTGACTGTAGGTAGCACTCTCAGCTGCAAGAAAGAAAGCCAGAGATAAACAAACTGCAGTTCAATTCAGGCTATCTCATGGTAGAAAGAACAGAATGAATCAAACCCAGTTCCAAAACCAGTTTAACATACCATACACAGCAACATTCCTCTCCGTCCTGCTTATTAAGTGCCTGTGCAGCTTCTGAATATATTCAGATTCTAAAACAGGACCACTAAAATTGTGCACAAAGATGACAGCAGAGCTGTATGCCTCCAGTAAAGGTCCCAGTAACCTCTGCAGGAAAGTGATGTACTGCTGGTGCTCTTGAGACTGGCTCACCTAAGAAAAGGCAACAAAAGGTTCAGTGACAGAGACCAGTGGAAACCAGAAACGATCTGCAAGGCAGAACATGGCAAAACAGCATCAAAATGAAAAACAAAAGCACAAAAACTTGTATAAAAAAAAGTGTGGGGGCACAGCACAATATGACAGCACAGTAGAAAAAGAGGTTTATCATGAGGGACAAAACAGGCACTGAATATCACAGACCAATGTTATTTTTTGCTCCTCCAGGGTATTACTATTTTTCCAAGATAAAATTAAAGACATCATGCTGTTCTGCAGCCAACAGAAGGGCTGCCCTACATTCACAGAGATGGACAGAAGTTTTCAAGTGTTAATAAGATACCCTAAAGAGTATTTGTGTCAGCTCTGAGAAAACCCGTAATATATCTAAAATCAACACATGTATTTAGATACATAATGTATCTAAAATCAACATAATAAATCATCATAAATCTATGAAGTGAAATATAAGCTGAATATAAATACCAGCTGGATGGGCCCCTTTTAGAGCACATGTAAAGAATAAAACTGAGATACTTGAGTCTTCATCAGTTTTCAGGATTGTAACAATTGCTCTTCCCTGTAAAGACTGATGTTTCTTCAGCTGTTTTCCTCATGGGAAGGAGACAAAGGTATTTTTTTGGACTGTACAAAAATACTACAGACTAAGATTGCAAACCAAGAAAAAAACCCCAAACAACAACAAAAAAACCTATCAGTACCTGTCCTGAATAAGCAAAGTAATTTATATCTCTCACAAGAGGGTTCAACATTATTAGCCTAAGGAAAATATTACCTTCAGGTAGCAATCTCTCTGCTCCTCTCCAAAATCACTGTCTTCATCTTCCTCGTCACTTCTCCAAGATAATGGCTCAGGGAGTTTTTTATTCCATTGCTGTTCTGTAAGACTGGGGCTAACATCCTCCTGATCATCCTGCTTAAATTTCAAAGACACGGTGGTAAATAGGTAAAACTCCAAATCCAGGCAGGCAATAGGTTTATTTTATAATCTCATCTGACTTATCAATGCATTTGTTAACCAGTATTTATTGGAAACAGGTGAGACTCAATTATAGGCAGCATTGAGAAAAAGAGAGAAGAGACATTTGGTGAAAAAGACATTTTGTTTTTTTCTTGCATCCTCCTGGGTGCCAAGGTTTGTTCGCTGTGCACAAAAAGTTTATGAAGCAAAGATATGCTGAATCAGCTGCCTCTGCTCCTAAGGTTTTCTTTGCACTGCTCACCTCTGGCAAACTGCACCACACAGTGACTCCCCTGCAGCCCCAAAACTGCAAGCTGGGGAGTTTTACAGTAATTCTGAGATTAATGCAAAGGAATTAAAGAACGACAAAAGGTCTGGACTCTTGACTCCTGTAGAGCAGAAAGTAAAAATCCATGTAGCTATGCTACATTTGAAAGTGCTCCAATAATAAAATAAATCCCAAGTTTCAAGACAGTACAAAAATACGTGTCTTCCTTAGAACCCTTACTGGTAAAAGGAAATTACACACAGAGTCACGAAGCATCACAGGCTGACTGTACCCTATGAACAGAGGAATGAAGCAGTCTCAGTCCCGGGCATGTTGCTACAAGCTTTCAGTAACAACGTATATTTAGAACAAGTCTCACAACTAAGGAGCATAAACTTCCCATAGCACAGTACACCACTCCTGCAGCATCCCTGCCACTTTACCTCGGCCACCAGAAGAATGCCGTACTGGATCAGCCTTTCCACAGATTCATGGCAAACTTGATAGATCACCTGGCAAGGCTGCACAACATAAACGAAATGCAGTGAAAAAATCACATCCATTACAACCTTTATAGCAACATCATTCCCTGTTCAGTATGAATGTTTTAGATACAGCAGTATTATTCCTTTTATGCGAGTTGTTAAACTTTTATCAGCATAATCCCAATGCACCACTCTTGCGTTTATCCTGGCAGACATTAAAAAAAATTATAGTGAAATAGGATATTTAAAACATGTCCAAGTGTTTTCCAAAAAACATTACCACTGGTAAAGAGTCACATTAAATATTCTCCCTTTTTAATAGTCTCTAACCAAATTTTAGTTTGTTAAGAATTTTTGAATAAAATCATCATAAAATTAGAATTATTGAAACTCATAACAGTGATCTATTTGGAATTTAAAGGAAACAACACTTTCAAGAAATTCTCTTATCAGTTTTGAAACCGAATAAAAAAACCTCTTTTACATTATTCATTATCATTTAGGAAATATTTTCTTAGTTAAAAAAATAATTATCTATTATTAACTCTGAAAGCAGGAGGATAATAGTACTACAGAGCTCCACTATATGAGCTAACATTAGTGCCCAGACAAAAATATTAAGTTTGGCTTATGCTTCCATAACAATGCACAAGTCAAATATGAGTACAAATTTAAGAACTAATTCAAGAATATCTAGAACTTTAATTAACTTCTTCACATAAGAGAAAAGAACATCTAGCACTTAAAATTGAAAGTGTGCAGTGTCTGAAAAATGAGATAACATCAGCTCTTGTCGGTGTTTTGTAACACAACAAAAACTGAAGTCAAGCCATGTTTAAAATTGCCACTAAGTACTAGGTGTGGCACAACATGAATATACACATAGTGGCACACAGAGTAGACACACTAGGAGTGGCACAACATACTACATTTCTATGCAAATAAGGGATATCTTCAGAATATGGAGCCTTGCTTCCCAACATAATTTCAATCATCTGTGCAAACTCATCGGAGCTGGGTACTCACAAAGACTTTTGTTTCATTAGATAAAGAAATATAAATAAATAGTCTGGGCAGAACACAAATACAGCTATGATGATCTAATGACATGAGCAACACAAAATATGTTAGAAAAGTTGGTCTCTCAGCTTCCCACAACTTCAGGTGGGCTTATTAACGCTGCCTTTCTCAGGAAAGGCCAAAAGCACAGCAGAAATGTTCCAGCTCCAGCCCAACATTGCCCACTTCAGGCACTTGCAGGAGCAGCAGGTGGCACTCAGTGTGTGATACCAATTGGTACCCACCACCATCACACTGCACTGACAGTGAACAGATCAGAGCTGTGACACTTGTAGAAAGTGTCCTGTAATTTTAAAGTAATAAGCAGAGCAAAAACTGGACAATTAACACAATTACTTACCAAAGATACAGTGAATTCGTTAGAAAGCAAGTAGCACAAGCTGGCAGCTTTTCGGACCAGGTGTTCCTGACTGATCAAACTGGGAGAAGCACCACTGGTACCATTTCTGTACCTCCTGCTCTGAATCGCATGAAGGCTGCAGGCTGGAGCAGGAACAAACACAGGCAAAGTTCAACTTTCCAAAGAGCTTTATGGCAAAGGAAACATCAAACTTCTGTTTTGTCTACTTCTGGGGATAAAAGCAGTCAAATATTACACATGCCATTCAAGAATAAAGACAGAATTCACCACTATTTGGTGTCCAGTAATGTCAGATCAAAACAAAATCTCAGTAAAATATTGCTCATCAAAGCACAGGTTTTGCCATGGCAGCTCAGAACTCTGATAGTGCCTTGCCTATGGCAGTGACCAATGCACAAATACTTCCAAGAAAGGTAAAGGATAAGGGGAAAAAAGAATGGAAATGTTCTACAAACAAAATACAAGTTTGCTTTAAAATTTTTTGTTAAGATAAACATGGGCTGAAACAGGAAGTCAAAAAATATATTAAAGTAAAAAACACGAGAGGTTGATTAGATGTTTTGTGAAGATACTTTGACTTCAAGGATTACAAGAAGGTCTTTCCTTGACAAACCCGAAAACATACCAATAACAGCCTCTTTAATGAACACATGAAGTATTCCATTGCTGTAGAAGTTGAGTTCAAAGACAGCAGGTATTGTGATGCTGGGAGTGATGAAAAATTCATTGTTTCTGCTTGTGTTTGTGATATTTACACAGTTCCCCAATAAGTGGATGGCATGCATGACAACATCATCCGAGTTTCCTGAAAATCCCAAGTCAAAGTCACGGGCTAGGACCTCCTCTTTCATGGAGAAGAAATCTTCTACCAGCCTGGAAAGATCAGTTCCCTGGAAATAAACACAGAATCACAAAGTTAAACAATTTTTCTGCACAGGAGTTTATCTGTAAACTCCATAACCAGGTATGTATCAAACACAACACACTAACTGTCAATAATCCAAAGCACAACAGTCATATAAAAAAATTTGAATTTTGAAAAAATTTGAAAAATTATTTTCACTGAGGTTTTGATTAAGTAGTCCCACATGTTTTGAATTACATGCAGTTATATTTTACAGCCATGCAACTATTTGGGAATGCAAGATTTTTCTCTGCTTCTTGGTTTGTTTCACAGCCTGAAGAGACCTGAATACCTCAAGATACCTCAAGACAGTGTCAGACGTATTGTATTTCCATTACCTATGCTATAAAGTGAACGATCAATTAGCTGGGAATAGTGCACTTAACAGAACTGAACAATTGGTTTGCAACATGAGGAAAAGCCTTTCCTCAGGCACCTCCTTTTCCTGTTTTCTGTCAAGATGGCTTCAGTAAAATGCTTTTTTGACTCCACTGTTTTAGTAAAGTGGAAAGACTGAACTGGTGAGAATGGTGACGCTTCCTCCAGAAGCAAGATTATACAACTGACCAATACTTTTCTTTTTGTTCTCAATTTACATGCAATAAAAGCTTCAGATAAGAAGGAGAAGGAATTTTAGAAAAAAATGCAAAACAAACTTGTAGGAGAAAAAAGCTCTTTCAAGTCTCACACAAAAGACTTCAAGCAAACATTTGTATCATCCTACCATTGTGATATAGTATTTTAGAACTGAGGAACACCAAAATCAATTTGGAAATTAATGGAACAGTTTCTAGAGTATTCAATAGAGAATGTGTTTTGAGATCTAAAAAATAATCCTAATACAATAAATGAAACCCACGTCATCTTTTAAAAACGCATAACATTTTGAATTACAAAGATCTATTTCCACATGAGCATTTATTATCATCCCATCAATAACAGCTTGCCTTCAAGCACCCACTGCTAACTAAAATATCAGCACTCAGATTACCTGAAATCCGCTTTAATTTAAATGCATCTTTCTCCTTTTATCAGTATCATGCAAGAGTAAAATCCATACTCTTTTTTTCTTTTTAATAAATTAAAAAGGCCAAAGCAATGTTTGGCTATTTAAGCAGAACAGAAGCCTTACCTGCCTGTGTCTGTACAGCAACAAACAGGCAACAATGTGGGTAGACATCACAGCACAGGACTTGTTAGCAGCTAGAGGTGAGCAAGATAAACTTGTTAAGACCCGGAGACATTCAGGACACCGTTACAAATGAAAGAGTATCCACTATTTAAAAAATAGTAATAGTGACGTGGGCACAGAACTGTTCTCACCAAATGAAATATGAAGTGTATTATGTCTATCAAGAAACAATATTAAAGTTATCAGAGTAAATTCACTAAGAAGGCCAAATAAAGCTTAAATACTTACTAAGCTAAGTACTGTTTTCTGTGTATCTCTTGTACCACAAACCACAGAGCTACTGACTGAAGCATACACCACATAACCTATAAAACCTGGCAATACTGGTCCAGACAGCTAGATGAGTTCACATATCACCTTAAATAATACCATTAAGACATTCCAGTAACTCCTTACATGAAAAGATAAGAAATGAGTGTATCAATATGATAATCAATCACTTAAGAGTACAGAAAGTTTAGTGTACTAGTCCAACAAAACAGAACAAAAATCTTCTACTTAATCAGAAAAAAATCTTTGAAAGGACTTTGAAGAGGAAGGAGGAAGGCAAAGGATGGAGAATTACAAAGAGAGCATATGAAGTCATGAAATGATCACCTGCATGGAGACAATTAGGAAGTGTGACATTACCACACAGAAAATTCATGTAGTCAGCAAAACAAATCAGGCAGCTGACAGCAACCTGGTCCAATGAAAGGTGTCCCTGCCCATAGCAGGGGGGTTGAAACGAGATGATCTTTAAGGTCCCCTCCTATCCACACCACTCTATGATTCCGTGGTAGTGATACTCTTCAACACTTACTGAACAAAATGTGCTCAGCCAAGTTGGATATCAGCTCTCTTCTGAAGGGTTCACTGGTGATATCCCTGGAGTTGGGCAGTGAGGCCTCTGCACCTTCATCCACAGAATCATTAGGTCTGAATACAGAATGAAAATTAGCACAACATTTAGATTTTTATCAAAATGTAAAATATTCTGAACTGGTTTTTTTTTATATACACACTAACTGAACCACAGCACAAAATACCATTACAGCCTGGTAAGGGCAGAAAAACGTTATCACAAAAAGCTCTACCAACTTGTCCAGATTATTTCTTCACACTAAACAACAATCCATAATAAGACTACCACAAGAAAAATTGCAGCCTTTTTCTGTGGCTACTCATGACACTGCTGCAATACCAACTGCTCTCTTTCCTTCAACAAATATGGATAACAGTAGAATAAGCAAATCTAACTAAAAGACAGAGCCCAGCCTCTCTACAAATGGTCTCTCTAGAAATGGTCTTATGTATGGACTTATAACTTTCTAAAGGTACAGGATTGACTTTGTGTCTCCCAGGACCACACAGGTTTGTATAACTCCTGAAGAGAGCAAATAAAATGTGCATCTATATAACAAATGCAGAACCTTGAGCAGTTTTTTCAGTTCTGAGTAACAGTCATCTCCTTGAAAACAAGGAGTACGCACTCCCAGGTCCTATTTGTTTTGGAATTATTCCAAAAATCTTGTGAAATGTTTGTGAGGTTTAAAAAAATCCTTCACTTACATTAAGCATGAATTTTTTTCCCTAAGTTATTCCATAAAATTCCTAAACAAACCAACAGAAGTCACTAAAATTAAAAAAAGTTTAAAAGTCTTGAATTTATTTAAACAGAGCTCACCAGGAAGAATGTAACTCTTATAATAAATTGCACAGTTATAATTGCCTAAGTTTTGCACTTTTCTATAAACAATTAGATTATCCATCGGCAGTTCAAGCACTGTTTGGAATGCAATGCAGAACATTAAAAGATAAACAAACAAACAAATCCCAACCTGCCCTGGCTTTCAACAACACCCAAAAAAACTCTACCTTGAGGGAAGTATAGCTGGTAACAAAGCTTGTTCCAACGAAAGAGGAGCAGGCACAGGTTTTTGGCTTTGGCTGTTTACATATTCCTGTTAAAAAAAGACTCATTATTTTTTGTACTTTTTCCACCTTATTCTTGCATTCAACTGATAATGCTATTACAGGAAAATGGCAATTATTCAAAAATGAAACTATAATCAAAAGCAGCTCACACTAAAAAAGCAGTAATAAGGTCACAGATATTAAAAGTTTTCAACAGCTTATTCACTTTTGACTTTATTTTATGCAAAAGCAGACTTCCCACAGCAAGGAATCTGTACTTCATGAAAAAACTTGCAATGAAAACAACACATAACCCCTGTTAGCACCCTGCTGTGAACAACTCCTTTGAGATGAGCTGCTCCAGGATTAAATTAATGAGAACTGCCTCATTAACATGAGTGAGAGCAAAGCCTAGCACCCATTCAGAACAACGTGAAGACTGTAATTACTGCTTGCTCCTGCCTTCCTCAAATGCCAGGATAGAGAACCTCTCCAAGGGTAAACATGAGTGTACAAAATTCCAGTTGCAAGACACAACCTAAAGCTCCCAGGAAGCAGGCAAGGTACTGCATGCTTGGAATTCCTGAATCCCAAGCTTCTCAAAAGCCAAACTCCTCTCCTTATAGGTTAAAACTTACATTATTCTGTTTCCAGGACACTGTGTTCCCTCAGTTTCTGTAAAGAATGGGAAACTAAAAAGCCACTTAACCTGCTGGTCAGGAAAACAGTTCCCTCCCAGGAAAGCTGCTTTAAAGAGTTTCACAGCCTCTTTCACACTCTCTTCTGCTTCCAAGCCTGTGCTCATAGAACCGCAGATGCCCAAAACTAACCCCAAAAGCTCATCTGCTTTAGAAAAACTTGCAGTGACACAACTACAGTTACACTTGTGCAAATCTGAGCTAAGGCACACTTTAATGATTTATGTCATTTATCACCATTCTAGAGCACTATAAGGAACAGGTACAAATGAGGCCTGACAGAAGGCTGCTGGGAAGGTATAGAGTGATTAGCATTTCACTAGATTAAGAGGGCAGATAACCTTCTTTTCCTTACACTGATCCAAGAAGAGTTGTTAACTCCCTACCAAGAATAGCCCAAGCCCTCTCCTTTGGAAGTGAATTAGTATCTTTCCCTACTACACTAATTATAATGCAGTGCAGCCGGTCACAATAATTTCATGCTGTGGTAACTGAACCCTCCAAAGCTCTCCAACCTACTGCTTTTTCTGAGAGAAGTAGGGCAGAAAGAAGAACACCTAATTAATTTGAATAATGTTCTAGTAAGTTGCTGTTATAGTGCTTAATCTTATTAAAGTCACACTAAAAATAAGGTATACTGTGGCAGAATACAGATTAGTGAAATGTAGATTAGTACCAGCAGATTCTGCAAAGGGATCAGAGAAAATCTGGAGTGAAGGCAGATACTGCCACACTACCCCATTCCCGAAGAAGCTACAGAACAGTACATGGTGAAGTAGTGTAGGTAATAGTTGTGAACTAATAATGAGTGATGACTTTCAAAGAATATACAGATTTTTGTGATATACTGCCCATGACACTTTTATAGCTTATAATTTGCTTATCAATTTTAAAAATCCAGCGAGATAAATGCCCTTCCTCAACCATACTATATGTCATTATATTACTTTAACTGGAAAACAGTATTCAGCTTCCTTCAAATGTCTCTACAGCATAAAGAATTACTACATGGTCATTTTAAAGATTGCTTGTTAAAGGTACAAACACCACCAGTAAGAATACTTAACACCATTTCAAAGCTAATATATCAACTCAGACTATTTTAGCTTAATACAAATGTGTCCAAAGACTCACATTCATAAAAAACAGGGATACTTTTGTCCTGCCAGAATGGACAGCAGCAGATAATGCTAGTGAGTGATGATAACCCACAAAGAGAAAATCAAAATATATGTTTCACTATTGAAACACCAAAAATGTCAAACCTTCAAAAAGACCTTCAAGATACCAAACTTACTTTTAAGGAAAATGGTTGTGCAAAATCAACTCTGACACATCCGTAATTCTTTCGCAGCATTCTGAAGACTCCTCTAGCTATACTCCAAAGACTTTCATTCTTCTTAGGCTTGCCCTAGAAAACATAGGTGGTTGTTTCGGTTTTTTTTCCACTGTGCAATTAAAAGATTATGTTTAAAATTAAAATGCATGCAACAGCAGACAAAGCAAGGCTGAAGCTTTTGACACACCTTATAACTTCAAATAAATCTAGAGAACTATTTTTCTCCATAGATATCCCCTTGAACTTATTACTTGTCATGAATTTGCATTTAGAAGCGTGTCACCTGTAGCTCAGCACTCCCTGTCAGAGAGGTTTTGTGATTCATGCCCCAACACTAACCCCAGGTCCATGGGACAGAGGACTAGCACAACATTTAACTATGTCACACATTTTCCTGCACATCAGCAGAAAATCCCCCAGGCAAAACAAGTTGGTTGATTGCTCTTACCAGCTGTTCACTGTTATAGTGACCTTCAATTATGCGATCATAGGAGATTCCCACGGGTATAATTAGGACATCGGGAGTAGCATTTGAGAAGAGAGCATCCACCACCACAGACAGAAGACCTGCTCTAGCTCCAGATGTTTTTCCACTTCGAGACCGTGTACCTTCCAAGAATATTTCTAGAAACTGCTGCTGTCTCAACAATTCTTCTATGTGCTGAATACAAAAAGATTGGAAAAGAGAAAAAATAAGTATCTAATTATATAGGCATTTATATATCTATAAAATAACATATAATTATATTTTAAATATATTGTCGGCAACCATTCCCTTTTAAAAGCATTGGAAGATCATGACTTGGCATGAATACTTGTGGGAAAAAACCCCAGTAATTAATTAATGCGTGACACAAACCCAGACCTATCTGCAACTGAATTTGCATGAATATACAAACAGTATGAGGACATTTGTTCAAAAAGCATCTCTAGCAAGTCGATGCAGTTGATTTGCATTCATCTCTCCTTCTGGTTCCCCAGCACATCCCATCTTCCAAGATGTAAATACAGCTACTACACTGAATTGGCACAAAGGATTACATCAACCCATCATGAACAGAGACCTCCACTGTGTTAACTGAATCAGGGTAGAGATGCCTCACAACAGAAGACAGCAGAGAAACAAGCCTAAGTTAACTCAGAGAGCATTAATCCCACATTCTTTATGCAAGGTGAATATCTGCTCATCCTCAAAGGGGCTGAGCATGCAATTTTCTCTATAAATTCAAAACGTCATACAAAAACAAATCCCCTTTTTGTATCATGAAACTTAAGACAAATACAAAGCAATAAATACAGAGTGATGGAACTCACTCTCCCACTTGCCACCCAACTGAAACACTACCTACAGAAAGACAGACGAGAAATACACACCACGTAGAGCAAAGCTCTGTACAGGAAATCCTTACGACCGTCAGGATTCTGATCCAGCTTCCGACGAATGAAAAATCCTCCCAGCTTGCGGATCAATGTGCTAGACACCACAGAAGGATTATACTCATTGATTTCAGTTTGCAGGAAACTACTACACATCCAGCAAAAAACTCCTTGCACACAACAGGGATTCAAATAACTGAAATTCTTGAAGACTGAACTGTATTACACTACTTGCACATGATGGGACTACACAAATATTTCTCTATTTCACCTACGAACAGGCTTCTTTACACAGTCTTGCTCCATTTGACTGCCTTGACAGACCACTGACCAGGAGATTCTTGCACACTGAGATGCTGGTGATCCATGTAAGGGCCCCAGCCCATGCTGTGCTGCACAGACAGCACGGCCTTCATGCCCGTGGTGTGCTGCACGCTCCCCTCAGCTGCAGCATCAGCTCAGCCAGCTAATTTTAACAGAGCCACCTGCAGCCAGCTCCCACCTGGCACCAGCAATTACACCACCTGCATGGTCCAGCATTTATCTCACAGTGTAGCAAGAAGTTCTCCTGAGGATATCTCTTCTGCTTGACAGAAGCAATGATGAATAGGGTTGTTTCCCTGCAAGAAAATCCTTTACTGGCTCAAAAGACCAAATGGGGGTACCCCTTTCTGCAGACAGGATGCTGTGTGTGGATCATGGGCCTGCTGAATGCTGCAGAACTCAGGGTTCCCAGTGCCTAAAGTAATGTTAGATTACCTATGCTAAACTCCTTCTTTATACTGCTGGCCCTGAGAAATAGCATTTTAATTGATAATTCATATGAACACCTTTTTCACTGGGATTATTACAGACCAGTACCTACTGCTGTATAATACCCTCAAAGTCAAGCTATTCCCCTTCTTTCCTCATCATTTCCTACACAATTCAACATTTTTTTAGATATCAAATATGCCCAAATTCTGCCTCAATGGCAAAGTATTACCTAAAATAACTCAGGTTCTTCAGCCACCAGAAATATAATTTAAACACAGACTCAAGTGAAATACTTTTCCACAAAGTGTTATTCACCCAATACTGTTGCTGCTCGTTAGCCAGCTCACTAAACTGCATGAAGCACTGTCCATTCACAACTCTTCTTCCCATATCATCCTTCCTTAGTCACCTACCCACTTTGGGACTCCAGTTAAGGAATATCCTTCCTCCTTACCCTACTAAGGTTGTAACAGAGCTTCTCAGAAGGATGTTGTGATGCTCCCTCTCTGAACATGCTATAGGAACTGAAGAGGTTCTACATGATGGCCCAATAACAGCCAGATAATTTTACACTTGGACATTTTGTGCAGTAGGTCAGATCCCACCACCTCAGTCTTTTTTTCAAATAAGGAGAGGTTATTACCTGAAGATGGGGATGTTGAGATTGTTCCCTGCAGCTATGTAGGGTGCTTTGATGTTATGGCAGAAAAGAATGAATGTAAGAAGCAGGTAGTCAATGTGGGATTTGTGAACAGGCAAAAAGATAAGAGGCAAATTCATCTACGGTGGGAAGAGAAGGGAAAAAAAACAAGTCAGTTGGTAAGAAACATGGAATATTACTCCCTTTCTTAAATCCTAAACTGTTGAGATTGCTAGCATCACCTTATCTGAACTGATGGTATTTTCCAGTTACCATAACGGAGTTTGCTCCCTCCCGGTTTTCCTTCAGCTGGGACAATGAGAATATTTTAGTCAACTTGTCTTTAGTCAAGTAAAAACAAGTCTTTAGTCTTCATGGGCTGTAGTTTTCAGTTGTATCCATTACATTAACAATGATTAACACTCCCCATTTCTTCAGACTCACAGTGTTGAGACACCAATCAAACAATTAAAGGAATCTGGAAAAATCCTCATTGTCACAAAAGTACTAGTATTGCTATTAGATGTTAGCAAGGATTTATGAATAGTGAGTTTCCCAAACACAGTGTTCAAAAAACAACAGAAAATAATAAGAACCTTTTTTATTGGTGTCATTTATCTAATCAGTCTTTCTAAGGTAAATCCTGCAAGAAGACTTAATTGGAGTGTAAAGAAAATGGTAGCATTTAGGAGTTTTTTTGACCAATTTCAATAAATATTGAAAAACTGGAAACAGATTGCTAGTAAGAAATAGGAAAAGTTTTTTCTTAGAAGTTTTTATTCCAAATCAAGGTAAAAGTGAAAAATCCCAACTAGATCTACTAATTTATTACTGGCTGCCTCAGCTCAAAAAAATGGAAATTATGTTGGATGCAGGTTATTTGAGATAATTATTCAGCCTGATAGTTAAAATTTGATCCTGAATCAAAGGTAAACCCAGAGTTCACATAGTATTTTAGGTTATGCAACTCTAGAAGCATATATTTAATTAAGAACACTATTTCATAGATACAAGACAGTTCTACCTACAATCTCATTTCATATAGACTTACCAGAACTCTCACAAAAAAAGAAGTGCTGCAAATATTATTAGAAACTACTTCAGAAATCTACCTTACTGGATTTTTTTACCACCCTCCCTTACCTCTGTTGCTGCTTTGACCATTTCTATTTGACCCCTGTGGATCTGGATATTCCAGAAAAAGCTGTTAAACAACTTCAGTAACACCCAGCCAGTCAACCTAAGGGAAAACAAACACAACTCAAAAAGCTTAATTTATTTCTGCTTCTGTTTTATATTGCTTCTGTATGACTAAATCTGAATTCATTCGTAATCAGATTATTTAATCTGGTAATTTAAATGAAATGACTATAAAATCCAATTGCTAAACAAGGTTTTGCCTGTGGTTAGTAGCCGTATTTCAGCCTCCTGCAGTTATGACACAGATCTTGTATCAACCTCAGTGAAGGCTGTGAACTAGGAACATGACAGAGACAAAACCATCCTTAGTAGTAAATGTCGACACCAAAGGAGAAGATTTTATCTAAAATAAGACTCTCTCTGAGATATTTATATCTAGAAAAACATAATATTGAATAGGCTACTGGAAAAATTGTTTTCCAGTCTATGATGCTGCAGATAGCTGCTCTTGCCCATATGAGCCTGAAACAACAAATGATGCCAATACCAGTCTAAGCATTAGTACCAAAACTAGTTTTGGGAGAAAAGAAAAAGTTTGTATTTAATCTTATCATAAGATTAATCCCTTGGAAAGGCAAAGAGTTTCTGCTGCATTTGAAAATGAAGAATAGCTACTATTTTTAAGCTAATATTAGAAAGCGGATTTTTATGAATAACGCATTTTTAGAATAATTATTATTTCTGCATAATGTGTTACAAGATCTGTTGGTATCATACAGAAAGAGCTTGTCCATCCTTCCACTCACTGACAATACTGATGAGACATTTTTCTTACCTGATTAAAGCAGGTGACACATTTGCTACCATTTCCTGGAGAATTTTCCTAGCTTTTTTCTTCACTTTGTTGATAGCTTTAAGATCCGTCTGAACAAAACTACCTGGAGTACTTGGTTCACAAGCTTCATCTACAATGGCCTTCTGGACTCTAACATTAAAAAGTAAAGTTTATGAGACAGTCTCACAACAGAAGAGTCCAAGACAAAGACAACAACAGCTGGGAATGAGCTATGTATTACTACAGGAGTAACTTGGAAACATAAAAAGCATCCACACTGAACTATACTCCAAATGCATTACATTTAATTCAGTTTTCTAAGCTCTAATTTAACAGGCAGATGATGGCTGAATGGGCTCAAAGGTGTACATATAAAACAGTATATACACAGTTCACAGTTACTAATATTAAGTGACTGTCAATTTTCTGAAATGGTTAATAAAGTTATAAATTCAGAGAGAACAGGTGCAATCTCATCTTTGTTAATGTTTTCTTTTTCCTGTCATAGCAATTTCATTTACCTCATTAGATAGATTTAGGCAGTTGCTCTTTTGAACTTCTACAGTATTGTTCCCCTTGAATTCTCAGTTTTACTAAGTCTAACAAAATTTTATAAGGGCTTTTTTCCCCATTTAAAACATACTCAAGAGAGAGGAAGTGGTTTAACACACCGTGACGATGCAGTCTGGTTTACTTTTCAAAAGCAACACTATCATCTTCAGATGGGAATGAAGCATTAAAAATTCAGAAGAATTAGGAATGTTAATGTAGGCAGAGTGTGCCCTCTGACAAAAGTAGCCTCGAGGAGTGAACATGTGGTTGAATTTCTTTGTGTCCAAGGAAAACTGATACCTTAACAGCTGATCAGGGGCTCACAATGCCATTTAGAATGAGGCATATGAGATAGAAAACAAGTTCCACAAAGATAAGGGTGGGTACTCCATTCGACAGCCTTTTTCCATTTTTTGCTGCATTCTCCAGGTGTACACTCAGGGTACTCCAAAATGCTGCTTTCCTATTATTTCTGAACACTGACAATTTCTGATGACTGCAGTATGACTTCAGTGGTAATGATTTACATGAATTAGATAAACTGAAGTCTGAAGAGCTCTCATAAAGCAATTTATTGTTCTGTGTACTGTCTGCTGTTCCCCCACTACAAACCATTCATTTAGAGACTTGTAATCCTTAAACTTCCCTCTTTTACTATTCCAACAGAAATTGCAAGCTACAGTCCTGAAAGGCTGTGCTAAAGATACCATATCTTCTATTATTTTTAACAGTCTGATTTTCAAAACTTGCAGTTTCTAAATTAAGGTGCATTTTAATGTACTAGTAATTTAAAAAATAGTTAATCTGGCATCATCTTACCTGCTGTTATTCAGCACATTTTCTGTCAGATTCTTGGCAAACATACCCTTATGAACATCCCTCTCTTGCACAAAAAGGACATAACAAAAGCGTCTTGCAAGCCACCCTCTGTACCTACAAAAATATGAAGGGTATTTCAGTGTGATCCTCAAAATATTTCTGCCAAAAAAAATAGCATTAAAAACAACTAAAAATACAATGAAGAAGCAAAAGTAAGTAAAGTTTTATGAATGGCAGTCTAAAAGCTTCTGTATCTTCTAGTAAATTGCCAGTATCTTCATGTTATGGATGAAATAAACGATGCATAGCACAAAACATCTGAGACAACAGGGGTCTGCATCCCTTCAATTCAGGGTGTCACTGGCCTTTAAAGATCACCAGAATCACAGGAAAGTAGCAAACAAACCAGCTTATACATTTTGACTGTCCACTGGAACCAACTCCCCAGCTCGGTGAGGCCAAAAGAAGGGTTAGTGGTGATTTCCAATTTGGTGCCTCTTTCCACTGAGGAAAGTAAATGCCCAGCTAAGAGGTTTGTCAACTTCTTCAAGGAACACCAAGCCCTCTTGGGAAAGCTGCTCACGTAAGTGCAGGGTAAACTCTCACAAGCACTTTTGAAAATATGTTTGCATTAGCCACCAAAACTAAAACCACTTTTTTAGTTAGCTTTTCTTCCTTTATAGTGTTTTCAAACACCCAGTCCTACGTGTCTTCTCCATACGTTCTCCTAGCAAAGTTTTAGCAAGAGTAGAACCACTAAATCTCACTACAAATTCAAGTGTTTAAGGTTAACTTATGCAGGCAGTCTCTTCTTTTTAAATAAAACCTGTCCTCTACTCCCTAAATCACACAAGCAGCAATCACCTGAGAAAATGTTATTTAGAATATCAAACATCACAGAAGATGCACCTGGCACAGGAAGGGCTTACATCCCATCCCCAGCAGTGGATATTCATCACTATTTTTCTCTCACCTCCCTCATTTACCAGGCCAGGACTGGACAAGCCACCACTTACACAAACCGAACACCTGGGACCCCCAAAGAGCAGAGCCGATGTGACAGAGCAGAATTAACAGATGGATGAAAAATTAAATTCTGGCCATTCCTAACCTCAGAGCAGTAAGTATTATGTAAAAGCCCTGTCCTGAGGTCTGGTGTAATGCCTGGCTGCTGCTCCAGCGAGTGTCCCAAACTGAACCATGGGTGACAAAGCTCATGGTGGTTTCCATGCTGGAGCGCCGCCAACGTCTCACCCCTTGTCATCACTTGAGTTACTGATCTTGGCCATTAAACCTCCCTACCACATTTCAGTAAATTTATACATGTGTTAAAAACAGCAAGGAAAGATGAGAAGGAGCTTTTACACTGCAAAAGGCCAAAGCCCGGGAGTGCACTGTAATTAAGATGGGTGCACATGCACAAGTCATAGGCACAGAGTGACACGGCGTGATTACACAAATATTCAGACCAGCTATTCGTGCTGTCAGAGAAGAAGACTGGTTCTTTTTCCTTTCCCCCCTTTCTCTTTGGAGCTTAAGAGCCAAACTGATTTTTCTAGAAAACAAAGATAAGGATATGCTTCTTTCAATTCTGGAACTATGAATTTTCGTAACTATGAACATACCAGAACTGCACACAGCTACTGCAGGGATCTGGCAAAGTATGAAGGCTTCTACATTCATTTTACAGCCTAGACACAACGTAGCTTCATTGGAAAAAAATCTGTTTTCTGATCACATAGCAATGAGAGAAGACAAAAAGGACACAGAATGGACCAGTCAAGAGACATTTAAAACTGGCAGTTGTACCTCAGATAAAGGCTGTTGGTACACTTACAGCATGCTGGCAGTTAAAGAGAACCCCTCTTGCTTTCTAAGGCCAGGAAACTGTTACTATGTAGCCCCATGAGCCCTCAGAACTTCATTAAAATTGTCCATTTTCACACTATAATGACATTCTGAGCTAAATGTGTTTGTTTCAGAATAATTCATTAACCCATACTTTTTTCTCCTTATATTTCCAATTCAAGTAACTTTGACCATTCAAAACCATTCAAGCATTAGACTTTTGAAACTAATTTTTAAAAAGTTAAACAGTATTTGTTATTTTTCTGTATTCCAAACTACAAGCTCAACTGTTAAAAAACATAATTAATTCAAATTTAATAAAGAATAGCCTCTAACATTAGCTTCCTCCCTCTCAAGCACACACAGTGCTGCCTTTCTTTTACTCAGACACTTTGGCTCATTTCTTTCAGGCTGCTGGCCTCTCTTTGTTTGCTCTGACTACAACAAACACTGCAGGACCTGCTTATGCTAATGATTACTGTAAAAAAAAACTTAGCAAGCATTACTAACTTTCCAAAGAACAGAGTATTTTTGTGCAATTCCAGTATCTTCATCCCAGACCACAACATATGATTCCAATAGCACAAAGTCACATCTTAATTTTTTAGATTTTTTTTCATTTATATCCCATTTCTCAGAAGCTGCACTCTGCCACTGAGGCAGAGAAGAGACTGACTCATAAGACGTATTTAGATTTAACTGCCATTAGTGATAATAGTCAACACCTAAATTGTGAGGCAAATCTGCTCAGTAAATTAAAACGTATGCTGAAGTCATTCTGCACAAGGGAATAAATCAGGTCCCCTCAACATTATGCTACAGATGCTGCCATTTGCATCTTTTCTAAGGGAGAAAGAATTTAAAGGTGCTCTGTTTTTTTTGTGAAATAGGTTTGACCCCTACACTCCTTGTCTATAACCCCAAAGGACTTTGCCCAGCTCCCAAATACACACAGCTAGATTTAACAAGTACACTACTGAAGTCAGCACCAAATTTCTGCATTTTAGGACCACAATATTAACTCAGTCTAGACCATAATAGATTTCTCTGTCATAAAATCAGAACACATTGAATTTTAAAAGCAAAAGAAACACTTGCTACATTACCTCGTATGTGTTTCATTGATGTATATGACATTACGTAGACCCAAAGAGGGAATACTAGAATTGAAGAAGTTATCCTGTAAAACCAAGAAAAAAAAAAAGATTGATGGACTATTTCATTACATAAGAATAGCTTCGTGTGTTACATTGGCCATAACATAAAATAATGCAATGGTTTTCATTTATACAATAAGCAAAGCCAAACCAGAGAAGTGCTGAACCTGCTTATACTGTACACAAACTTTTCTGAAATGAAAATGAAATTCAAGTCACTATTCCCACGTCCAATACTTTCAAAGCATTCTGTCGGCTGTACTGTGTGGTTGTACTGGTTACACTCTTCAAGGCACAACATTTCATCAGATTCTGATGTAATATAAACCAGGACTTGTCATAATACAGAGCTCCTCTTTGAGGTAGAACTTTATTAAGCCACACCGAGCATTAGTGTAACCACGAGCATCTGATGCTCAGTCTGTGATATCCAGTTTGCCAGCAGATCAAGCATCACGTAACAACAGCCCATGGGTCAGGATATCCATCCATGGTTAGATGGCAAATCTCCACATTCCTGCTCTGCCCGAACAACAAACTCAATCCAGCCTTCTAGATCCTTGTTACAGACTCCACATGCCAACGTATTAACTGGGATGAGTTTAGGAGCACTTCCACAACAATATTCCTTAGCAGGAGGATGTAAACTCTACTCTTCCATATTCCAAGTAAACACCTTGACCAAGAGGCTGATTTCTTTCTACCCAAATAATACGTAATTATAAAACTGGTACCTTGCCAGCAGTGAATCACAGCTAAAACTACTGGAACTGTACATGTCAAAGAAGACACAAAAGGACGGCAAAGGAGAAGGACGGTCACCAGCAACAGCAAAGCTGCAGAACAGCTTCACGACCAATTCTGCAGTGGCAGTCGGGTAAGAGTCATTTGTTTGTATTTTGTTTAGGATACAGCATTTGCCACAGAATTAAAATATATGACTGTGCTGTGTCATTTGCAAATCAGGTAGAAATTATGTGCTACAGTGGGAGCACAGAGTCTTCTGCTCCCTGCTAAAGCACAACTGGGCTGTACAATCAACCAACTGTTGCTCTAAGCTCTTAAGAGGAAACTTCACAGTAGTGCAAATTTCTTTGACTATACACTGGTGATTTTTCTGTGGATCTTATAAGCTGATGACATGTTCTGGCAAAGAGAAGGAAAATTACTCATTCTTGGTCTTCCAAACAATCAGCAAGAAAGTTAAGTGCCACTGAATGCCAGTCTATACCTGTCTATACCAATGCTCTAAATGTCAGGGTAAACATCGCTATGAAACTCATCCTCCAGCTGTAATGCCATACTTTAGCTTTTTCTTATGTAAACTCTTCTCCAATCCTGTGTCAGGCAAAGCATGTGGTTCTGTGAGACCAACTGAGCCAATACAGGATGTCCCTGCTGGCACAAAGAAGCAGCCCAGCTCCCACTACCACATCCTGGCCTCTCCTGCTGATCACTGCCCGCACCTCTTAACTTACAGCACATCTAGCACACCCTTTAATGCCCCAACTTCATCCTGACAAGACAAAAAAACTAAGACAGACTAAATGAATAAAGCAGGTAGTTTTCTGCTTGGTTAGTGAACTTGATCAGCCCTCAGGAGAGCAGGAAGGAAAATGAGACAGAGAAGCAAGACTTCCCACTCCCAGCACTGGCAAGCTGTTAGTTTGGTCAACACACTTAAGGAAATTTGTCTCATTCATTCCTCTTCCTTAAGAAAAATAATGAAAAAGGCAGCTCAAAAAAACCCAATCTGGAACCTAATGAGAGGATTTTCTTAGTTACTGTCTGTGCAAGGATGGCATATAGAAGGCAATAAAGGGCTTAATAGCCCCTTTCTTAAGTGGGATCTCACGAGTGTTAATTAATCTCTTATTAAATGGACAAAATACAGAAAAATATTTTAATTTTTAAAGCGTAATTCCTAGTTTGAGAGGAACAGCCTAATTACTAACAGGCTAATTACTAAATGTATGAAGCCCTAAACTGAGGATTCACACACACCTTTTTGTAAGTCAAAACACTTGACTTGTCTGTTTGAAGTAGTCTCAGTTTATCTAATTGCTTGTCTTGTTGCCCATATCATACATAGCCTTCACAGTACATTTGGATTTCTATACCACATTTGTATGTCAATGCAGTAATTTTCTGTTGTGGCAGAGGAATAGAGTGAAATAACTTCTCTTTGGTCAAAGAGACAAGCAAATTTTCACTCCAGCCCAGCCAACGAAAGTGTAACTGAGTGCAATCTAAAGCCCAGGATGTACACATAGTGACATTACATGATGAACTGGTTGCAAACTGCATTATGCCATTTATTATCAGCACTTTGCATCTTGAGCTTACAGAAAGCCTGCCCAATGCAGTTCAATAAAGTTCACATTTTAGATCAGCTTGCACAACCTCTCTAGAGCCATCCTGACACTGTTCCCAGCAGACAAATATCCCCACTATCACAACTGGCAGTCCTTGTTTCCAGGCTGGGCAGAGACGCAAGGAATCAGCCAGGTGTAGAAAATTAACTTGTTCTTTCAAGTACAGGACTGAGCAAGTTGGAAAGGAAGCATATCGTTCAGCTTCAAAACTGTATTTATTCTGTGGATAGAGAATTAAGAGTGTCCTAAAGCAAACTTTCACACTTTCATATGCACTAAATTCCTATTACTAATCTATCAGACCAGGTAATTTTGCTATCCCATTTCCTAGTGATCATTCTGAGGAGCTGAAGTTTTGTGCAAGAAGTAAGTCTGCACTGAGAGGTGGGAGACCAAGCATCACAATAGATGTCTGCCATTCTTTAATTCCACGACAAATTAAATGTAACCACAAACAACAGTGAAAAACTACAGCACTTTATGAAGTAAAAAACATTGTGACCTTAATTCTGAAAGTAAGAAAACTACTGCAACTTCATTATGCTGCAACTATGCATTATTGTCAAACATAATCCATTCCATAATCTTCTTACCCGGCTCTGGGGAGTGCATACATAGCAACATCGTCCCACAAACGGCCTTTTCCTGCTCAGCAGAGCCTCCTTCCATTTTAAAGTGGCAGATCGGAAGAGAGTGGGACGAGAGTTACACTCTCCCTGCAGAACAAAAGACCACTGTGTAAATATGCAGAAATATGTGTTTTACTGTATATGGGAAAACTTTGAGGAAGAGGAGTTGCCAGACTCACACAAAAATTACCCCTCAGTTGCGTAAAGCACAATTTTTTCCAAGGCTTTTCTAAAATTTAAAAAAAATAAAAACAAAATCTCAGTGTTGTACTTACATATCTAAGCACTGCTGCATGGGCTAACATACAAAATTTTAAAAGGAATGGTAACTGTAATTAAGAGACACCCAAGAAACTGCCAGCTGAGAAAAGTGAAAGAAATTAACAGTACACTACATTCTCAATAATGTAAAGGTACTTTTAATATGAGCAATGTATTTTAAGGTTCCACTGAACATCAGCCTGTAAAATTGCAAGACTCAATGTATCCAAAAAATTAATTCCATGGACTCTGCAGGCACTTTCAGCAGCTTCATGCAGAGTGATATGAAAAAGAAACCCTGGTGCCTTCTACAAAGTTACACTGTCTATCTGAAGATTACAGAACAAAAAAATCTGGAGTGACTGCATTCACAGAACTCATTCTCTATGTTAGGACATAATGCAATAATTGTAGTTAAGTGTATTTTCAAAAACATGGATTGTTTTCATTGAAGTTACTGCATTATTGCTTGCCTGAGAATGAGGACTGGGTTGCCATTTTCAAACCATGTATTTTATTGAGAGGGAAGTTATTTTCAGTATTAAAAGAGAAGTTACAGAAACAAACCAAACCAAAACCAAAATGTTGTTTATAATAGACCTTTTAAGTGGAAGAGCAGCAGAGTAGAACCAAGGTTGGACACACAAATACAGATCACGACACACTCAGCCCAGTGAGAAACACCCAGAGAGTCAAAAGCCTTAATGCTTTTGACACTTAAAAATGCTTAAAAACTAAATCGTGCATGTATCACATTTGGCAAGCAGCATGAACTGGTAAATATTCCAAGGCTAAGTCTTCCATCTGAAATAAACAAGTGTCAAGACGCTAAGCTTGACATAATCCTTCCTCTATCACCTTCTTTCATGCTAACTCCAAAACAAACCAAGTTCGTAACAATGCTGTCTTCCTCCTGCTTGCCCCCAACCCCTGACTTAACTCTCCAACATTTCCTTAAAAAACTTCCTTTCTATCTCTTCTGACTTGCCTGCTCTTTTTCCATTTTCTCACAGACCTCCTGGTTACTGCAGCTTGCTGTTCCATGTAACTTAGATCTAGCTAGATAGAAATCCCAGCTGCCAGGACATCTGTCCTTTCCCTCAGGTCTGATCATGTCTCCAATTCTTCTTCTGTATCAAGTTCAAACTCCTCCTCTCCAGATCAATGTCTAACTCCTCCTGACTTGTGCTGCTAAACCAACTACCATCATCCCAGTCCCCATGTGGCTCTTTTGGCTCCACCCAGACCACTCTGCTCACTGCCTCCTTTGTCCCCTCCAAATCCCAAGACTCGCTCAATGGAGGACACAGACTTTTAATAGGCTCCTTATTTATATCCACCAATTTTTTTCTGCCTCCTGGACTGCATGGAAAGCTCCAGCTTCAATGTCTATGTGACTGTGCAACTTCAGCATCAAGCTCCTTTTGCACATTTTAAACTACATCACTCAGAAGAGCAGCAAGCTTCCTTATTTGACTTTCTGTTTGACTTTGGCTACTCCAGAAGGGGATTCTGTACATTTACTGCTATATGAAATGATTAGCACCATCACACCAGGAGACTGTAGGACTATCAATATGGTTTGACAGGAATTTTCTTTTCTAGCAACATTATTCTTTGGCACAGAACTGAATTGTTGATTCCTCCTTACGTTTCAAGTTAAATTAAAACCAAACTGTATCACACATGAGAGAGGTAATGCCTTATTTTCATTCTTCATAACAATAAAAAGTCCACCTCCAACTTGAAGAAATAATAAGATAAATATGGCCAGTAACATTCACAATTTTTACTTACCCATTCTTCACTGGAATGCTTACATCTACTGATGCTGCAGTCTGCTGAGGTGGACAAATAGGAAACATCTATTGTTCCAAGGGACAAAGCAGTTTCATCCATGACACAGGAGTTGTACTGAAGATCACAAACTGCAAAATAATATCATGCATGTATCTGTATTTTACATATATATATGCATGCACAGAAACACATATAAATGCACACAGAAACGCCTAATTTCAGTGATGGGCCTCTAGCAATAAGTTAGCAAACTGGGGTTTTTTCATCCTTCAGTAAAAGTTCAGTTCCAAAGACACTTCCTTGCAGCTAGAAATTGGCATGATTTGAATATGCTAAAAACCCCAGCACATTTGACTTCCATAAACACAGCACACCAATCAGCTTCATGCATGCTTTTCTCTCCCTGCTCTTCTTCCCATAACAGGTCACTATAGTCCCTTTGTAATTTTCCACTGTTCTTTACTGCATGGTTTAAACCATGCAGCCATAAGGATACACATCAGACACTTTCAGAAGTTTACTATTCTCTTGCAGTCTGTAACCTTGCTCTTTCATAATTTGCTTCTCAAGGACACCTATGATCTACTAAAAATGTCATTAATGTTCTCACCTAATCCTATCTCACAGTATATTTTGTGTCTGGTCTAGCTGTAGCCAAACCAGTTTGCAAATTCCTCGAGAGGAAGGAGCGTTCTATAAAAAAGCACACCCCTAAATGTGAACACACTGCTAACAAGTGACATTTCAGTCTTGTGAGATTAAAAAGCAGTAAAGAAATCTAGACTTGCATTATTATTCTGAAATCGAAGTTTTGAAGCTCATATAATGAACACAGTAAATAATTCTCCCTTGGCCAAACAAAAAAGGAAGGGCAAACATATTAAAGCAACTTAGTGTTGTACAGTGTATTTGCAAAAGACTACAAATTAAACTGCTTTGTTATTGAGAGCCACTGAAATTGGAATCCCAGCATTTTCACCAAGAGAAACTGTAAAAAGACAATACCTCTTCTTCCATCTGTCACTGCAAGGAAACTTCTATCATGGCCAAGCTAGGGCCATCAGAAACGAGACTGTTCCCACCCTGCATGCTAAGCTAACATCTGCAACAGCAAGACCTAAAACTTTAGCCCAGCGCTTTTGCCTTTCTTAGTGCCTTCCCCAAGCTGCCACAAACCCATCCCGTGATACCTCCACGCAGAGAGCTACCACTACAAACTGGCGTCTGAGCCAGTATAACCATGCAGACCATGCATATCCCGGCACAGCCTAAGTACCTAAGTCATCCCTTTGTCTATGTCTCTTACATTCTATCAGCCTTTTATTCAAATTAGTCCTCAGGCAATTACTATCTAACCCTCCCGAAAAATAGAAAAAATGCCTGTCACCCTCTAAATGCTGGAACCGAAATGTGTTCCACTTGTGCTCAAGGTGACCTTGGCTGCACCGGTATATACAAAAGACGAACTTCAAAAAATACGCAATTAAAAGCCCGTGTGAGCAGCAGCAGCCGCCGCATACCTACCTGTGAGCCAACCCGCCCCCCGAGCGCCCGCTCCCCGCTGCGGCGCTGGCGCTGTTCACCTGCCGGCCACCGCCATCCCCGCGGGCTCCAGCAGCGCTCCGGGCTCACCAGGGCTCCCTCAGCAGGGCTCCCTCAGCAGGGCTCCGCCGCTCACCAGACCTGCTATAAATAAAACCGCAGCGCTGAGCGCGGTACGGGTACGCAGCGCCCCGGGCACGGCCGCTGCCAGGGGGCCGCCCCGCGCCTCCCGGCCGTGGGCAGCCCCTGGCAGCAGCACCGGCCCCCGGAGCCTCACGGGGATGNCCGGCCCCGGCCCTGGCCCTGGCCCCGCCGCTGCCCTCACGGCCCGCGCACCCCTCGCAGCGCTGCGGTGCCCGTGCCCAGCCCTGCCCAGAGCTGCTCAGGCCGCCCGGCCCTGGTGCAGCCGCCGCATGGTTCCAACAGCTGCTTTCCTGGCCCCCTCCCTCAGCCCAGATAGAGCAGCGACTCACGGCTGTTTTGCTCTCAAATCTGAGCTGCTAAAGAGGAAAACGCTGGGAAAATGATGTGACCTACTCTTTAAATGGGTTTACAGCGACTCAGAGTTGCTGCTGAGAACAGTTGCAGAAATTTCGGGACAGGTATCGATCTGCCTGCCCGGCCTTGCAGCAGTGCTAGTTTGCCTTCTACTGAGAGCAAAAGTAAATGTTGATTGAGATTGCTGCATGTAACCAAACAAGGGCGAGAGTATTTTTTGGCTTTGGCATTCTTGGGCTATTTAAAGACGGTTTTTCTGCAGCTTGAGTTACAGCCCAGTGTAAAGGCTCGTGCCTGCATTTCTTTTCTGAATGTCCAAATCACAGCAGTGCAATACAGGAATAAACTGACAAAATGCACGATATCATTTATACTAATGGAAATACTCTGCTTACAAATTTAAGTATCACAGGGTGTTAGTCTTCCTCTTAAAAGTCTTCCTTCTAACTGTTGTTTTGAAATTATTACAAATGAGAATTGTAAAGTAAGAATTACGACTGCCTTTCACACATAAAAGAAAACACTTAAGATGTGATAGACAAAAACCTAACTGCTGCATGCATAGGGGAACTGCCCTAGTTCCCACAACTGAGTGCCTCCAGAGAATACCACTGGAGAATTAGAGTTGATAGTTTACGAAGAGTATTCTGTAGTTTGTGGGTCAGACGGGATTTTGAGTCTGAAATTTCCTCCTTTAGCAAGAAAAAATACTTAATTTTGTTGCAACATGGACATTGGAATAAAAGACACCAGAAATAGGTATACTTCCCAAATTAAAAAATACAATCAGGTATGAGCTAGTGAAATGTACAACTCATATAAAGTTTGTATTTCTATGTAATAAGCAGTCCAATATTTGTGTATAGCAAATAGTTTTCTAAAACATCACATTTTATACAAAGAAAGGACAGTCTCTAATTGTATTTCTTAGACCACCTTTACATACTTAAGTTTTCATCCAGTTTTTCATAATCTGGGCCAGGAGTTTCAAATTTGTCAGTTCTGGTGAAGGAGAGTTGGTGAAATAGTGCCGAACACCTACTTCCTAGTTTTGGTCTTGAAAAGGAACAGACCCAGAATCTCTGACCACTTCTAAAATACAAGCCCTTTGCTTTATAATAAAGCTTTTGGCTTAATGTCAACTTTTTTCTTGCAGTGATTTGTTGAAAGTTAGTTGGGAAAGAGGGGGCAGATTGTGCTTTCAGCTGGCTGTGCTGCAGCTAAGAGGATTTGTAGCTGCTTCGCTAATCAGAGCTGAGCCAGGAGGCCGTAAGTGTTTCACGGACAGTCACGGTGCTACTGTCACATCTGTGTCCTCTGTCACTACAGCCTCATCTCGGCTTTGCTTGCTCAATGAGCATCTCATTACCTTAGTGGAGGCCAGAGAAGGAAATGCCTGTCTTTGATTCTGTGACCAGCAGCAGGGCCACATCCCACACCCAGGGTTGCGTGGTGTTTGACTCAGGGGTGTTGGAAGCATCGAAAGGGGAACTCAGAAAAGTGAAATCTACTGTTACATCATGTGTTTTTGTAACTCTGTTTGTATAAGGAGCAGATCACAGAAGCAGTCAGAAAGTCCCAATACAATGCTGCAGCCTACATCCTGATCATTGCTTCTAGCATGAGTCTACATGCAGTGAGAGAAGTCAGAGCTCGAATCATGCTAGAAATCACAGTGGAGGAGGTGATTCAAGAGCTGGATTACATGAAAACTGAATATAACAGAGATGGCAATGAACACATATATCAAGTCTAAGAAAATGCAGGAAACATAAGGCAGTTAAGAATCTTACTAATTTAATTGTTTCACTGCATTTGTAATATTATATGGGAACTTCTCAGTAAGTGCTTTATAAAAGACCCTGTCTTGGTTTGAAAGACAGGTGTCTGCCAAGGAAGGCAGGAACCTCCCTTGGAATGGGGAATGTAAGCCCCTTCCCTCCAAATTATTATAATTTTGAAATTAAGGGCTCTCAGGCAATTATATGAGAAATAGGAATAACAGTTCTTTACTTATATATGTGCATATATCTATATATATATATCTAAAAAAGCAATAGTACAGAAATACTGGTTTAACCTGTCAGAGTCAGGATATGACCTGACACACTGCTGGGCAGGGTGGTGGTAGCAGTCCAACCAGGTGGTGGCTGCAAACCTCTTTGAAGTGGTTCTGTTGAAGCAGTGATCCTGTAGAAGGGTCTGGTCCTCCTCTGAAGGTCCAGTGGTGGTTGTGTAGTTCTTTGTCCCCTGGGAATGCAGTAAGTAAGACTGCTTGTGCTGTTCCAAACCCCTGATTATATCCACGTGGGAATGCTAGGACCCTGGGCAGAGCATCTCACAACAGGGTGATGTGATTCTATGAGTCAGGCAGTGGGTCCTTGATAGCTCATTAAACAGAGATAGCTCCCGGAGGGAGTTATCAAGGATGAGTCATGGTAGGGGATAACGAGCACAGCCCCACCTGCTTTAACAGCTTGTGAAAATGATAATAGAATTCATACTTTTGGTTACATCTTCCATTGTAACCTAGGAGAACCCTCAATACTGCTTACATACAACTTAACCTTCTCTAGGTATGGAATCACATTGATATTTTTTCCCCTTCCACTCATAAAAAATAGGGGATCAAAGAGGGCACTTGTTTTCAGTGTGCTATAACGTAACTCACAGCAAGCTCTCAGCCATTGAGTATATAGCCAGCTTGTCTGCTTTGCTTCCCCCTATAAAAGATGACCTAAAGTATATTTAAAACCTAATATGGAGATTTTGGCATGTTTTTTCATTGTACACTTTGACACTGGTATACTTTTTTTCTGGTTGCAAAAGAGTTATTTCTGTGATATAAGTAATACAAAAATCATAAGAAAAGCCTCAATGGCTCTATCGTAATTTTGTGCAGTCTCTAGAGTCTGATTTTAGTATCATTTACAAGAAAACTACTTAGGCTATTCTTTAGACTGTTTTGAAAAGGGTAGTAAATAGATAGAGTGTTTTACTCAAACACAGTGATTCTGTATAATAATGAATGTTTCTTGTATGATTGTAGAGCAGTTTTCCTCTTTTTTTAACCTTAAAAAATTCTTGGCTTAGTGTGAAATAAGTCCAGAGATAATTTCGTCACTCATTTGAAAAGGATCCTGAATTAGTCTAATGGGAATTGCAGCTTAGCAAGATCTTTTTACACTTGTATAAATCCTCAGGCTTAGTAGTAAAATCTCATTTCAGTATTGAAAGCTTGGTGGTGATGTTGTGTTGCCATGGAATCAAGCAAATGGGAAAAATTTTGGAATGCCCTGGAGGAACAGACTTTCAGATCTGCATATGCTCCAAAGAGCCCAAAAACCACTGGGTTTCACTTCCAGAAAAGGGAGATTCTATCCTGCTTCCATTGAAGCCAATGGGAGGCTTGCCACTGATCTCAGTAGGAGTGGAAGCATGCCTGAGTTTTGCAATCCATCTTTTTAAAGTCCTTAAGCCGAAGTGTTTAGTGTGCCAATGAGTCCGGAGAGGTGATTTGCATATGATGGCAAATGAGCAGAACCCTGGCTTTGTGTGAATAAGCTGCTGACCACATTTGTGCATAGCAGCCTGCAGAAGAGAAAGAGCTGGCAGGACTCTTTTTTTCTAAAATAATGATTGGTCCTTCCTATGTTTAAATTCCTCCTGAAGCTTCCAGTGGAGTTCAGCAAAGTACCTGTTTGCTGGACAATGCTGTGGGGAGGAGGAGGGAGCAGGGACAAGGGGACTTCTTTTTATATCTCCTCTACCCGGGGTCTGTTCTCCAAGCTCATTTCCAGTGATTCCCATGATGTCACTTTTAGTAATGGAGACATGTTTACAAAAGAGTACACAGCATCCTCTTTAAAAAGAAACTCTCAGCTTGGGGAGCGCTTCAAAAGTTAGGAAACCAAAAACTGTGTGAGGAGGGAGTAAAGATCCAGACAAAGGTTCTTTATTTGCAGTGACCGAACTTGACCTCACATGACTATGAACAATTATGAATATGCAGTTTGGCAGTGACAGAACTCAGTGTCAGCAGTATTGCCTTTGGTATACAATATTTTAAGAGCATCTAAGAGTGGCAAGTGGCCATGAAATGGGCTGATAATATTGTATGTAGAAATGGTTTGGGTATACTTTATACCTCCTTTCAAGACAAATCATTTTTTTCTCTCCTATTTCATCCCCCTTATCTTGAGAACAAATACAAAATTCGTTTAGAGTGACTCTCTCCTATGTAATATTGCATATCGTGTTTCTGTAATTTTGAAAAGATAAGGGGCATTTCAGCCCAAGCTGCTCCTAGCTTTTCCCTTGAACTTGTTACTCAAATTAGTACAAAAAAGGCTTTTGTTCTAAAAAAGCCTTTCTAAAAGAAAAACCAGTGTAACTAACTGGTTTAAACCCAGTATAACTAACTTTAACACTTCCAAACTTAGCACCATTTTTCTATCAAGAAATTACATACATGCATTTTGTACAAATCAGAAAATCCTAACTATCCAGAGGAATTTGCCAGCATTTTTAATGTAGCAATATGGCATGGCAGAATTTGGAACAAGATTCTCCCATACTCGTGCCTTGAGCAATTATCTGCCATAACAATGCAAGCTTCCCTGTGTCTGCTGTGAGCAAGGGGGATGTGTTGTGAGGGTGGTTACAGTTCTCTACTTTTGTTTCTTGAGGGTATTTGCAAAGTGGACACTCTATCCAAGAGCTGATTTTGTCTGAAAACCAGCAGATGAAGCAAGTAATTTACTCCATATAGGCCCTAAGTAGTGCTGGATATTCGAAGTTATTATCCATTTGTAAATCATTAAAAATAGGTATGTGTGGAGGACTCTGGTGTTTAAAGGATACATTGCATTTGCAGGTATTTCAAGTTTCACTAATAACTTTATTGTCAAGCCAAATGAACTTATACTTGTTGTCAACTTCTCTGCAAAAAGCAAAGACTTTCTTCTCATCTAGTTCCTGCTTCAGGAATCCAGAACTGCTTTCTACCCTTCCAAAAGAGAAACCAAGGAATATCATAGAGAAATCTGAGAGCTAAGGGCAGCGTGGACAATTTTGAAAAAATGGCATCTCATAGAAAAATCACAAAATCGTGATCTTATCAAATTGCATGTGACTCATCCTTGAGTCACAGAACTGCAAATTGTTCTAGAATAACAAAACCCCTAACTATCATGAGGTTCTAGGCAAGTGTTCCATCAGTATCTCAAAAGGAGGCACTTTTCACTGCTCAGGTTTGCTCTGTTGTGCAGCTGCTGGCTTTAGATGGACTTGTCACATCTTGTAAAGTACTGTAGATATTGGAAGTCAGGATCACAGACGGCTCTTTCAACAGTGCTCAAGAGGCTTTGCAGCAGATTGTGTGACCCAGGTGTTGAATCACATGATATCCCACCCCTCCCCTCATTTTCAGATATTTGGAACCATAATCAAGGCAGTGCTGGGTGGGACATTGGAAGAGTCTTAATGCCTTTGACATGAAAGACACAAGACCTGTTGGTTGGGAAATTTTCTCAGAATTTCAGAGCCATCTTTTGAAACACCTTGGGAGAGTTAGGAAAGTGTCTGGGCATTTGTTTTGCTCTGATGCAATGGTCCTGATGCAGACTGCCATATATGCCAATGAAGCCTTTACACTCCCAATATTTTCCAACCCTTTGTGTGATTATCTCTTATATGGATGAACAGAGAGACACCTCCAAAGGGCAACACTCCCCGCTCCCCAGTTTATCCAAGCAAACAAAATGGATTTGCTGATTTTTGGCTTTGCAGAAAGCACAAAGGAACTAAAAATCCCTGTAGTTGTCTAGATATATTTCCTTTTTGTAAGTCAGTCTCACTAAAAAATAGAAGGTCTCCAGCTTTAGTTTACCATAGATATATATCATTAACTTTATGTAACTGAAATTTTATCTATGAACACAGTCAAGAAAAAGTAAACTATAAATTTTGTCTCAGCATGACAAAATTAACTGAGAACCCTGGCAAAAAGCAGCTTTTTACTTTTGGCCTTCTCTCTGCACTAATCTGGCTACACCAGTTGTTACATTCCAATTCTGACACTCAAATCATGTTGAGCAATTTTCCCACAGTGTGTTTCCCAAACAAAGGCATTTTTCCCACTCCCACTTATATGTCTCTTGCATCTGGGAACTGCAGAAAAATATCCTTGTTTTAAGTCCTAAGATCCAGCCAACCATTGTATTGCAATGCTAGATTTCAAAAACTATGGGTGATAATTTGACCAAAACGATATCAATTGACCCAGCGAAAGCATACTTTTTCAGTTACTAAATTACAGATGTTCAACTCATATCATGATAAAATCTTACATGGGGTTTTTTTCACTGTTTGAAGCATAACCTAATACTTTCCCAAGCACCTTATATCTCCATGAGAGCAGAAATCTTTTTATTTGTATACCCTAAACTCTTAAATTACCCAGTTATTCCAGGATATTCACCTGAAATGGCAGAGGCCTTGAAAAGGGTATAATCTCTCTCTAGGAGATGAAGTTTTTGCCGGTCCTGTCTTTCCCCTTTATAAAAGAACAGAACATATTACTAGCTTTGTATCTCACACATGACCAGCCATTGCTTCAGGAGAATTACATGGGTCACAGCATGACAGGCTGGATTTGTAAAGCTGCTTGTGGGCTAAGTCAGCCCACAGCTCTTTCAGAGTTAGGATAATGAAGGGTCATATGTGCCTGGTTTATTCTTACTACACTTTCCCCTTTCCTTATTTCCACAGGATGAATAAAGCGAGAGTGGTTCTTTGAAAGTTCTTGTTTATTTTACCTTCACCTACAAAAAGAGACTAAATACTTCCTGAAGCAAAGTACCCCAGGCTGTAGGACAGGGATGTTTTGAGCCAGGTCTTTTGAGGGAGAGAAGTGATTGGTGCCTTTGATTAGAACATCATGAACTTAACCTGACGTACAAGAGATTATATCAGATTTTGGCTTTAAGAGCCCTGTTTTTCAGAGAAACAAAGTTACAAAGAAAAAATATTTCATAGAGCATAAAAAAATTGAGCAAATTTGAGCACCTGTTTATCAGTGTAATTTACTGAAAGCATCACAGTGGTTCAGGTAAACTAGAATTGGTGTTAACTCAGGTTGAAAGACAAGATGAGGGACCTCTTGAAGCCACAGTGTCTTATTTCTTCTGAGGAAAAACATTAGCAAACTGTAGATAACCACCTCTGCATTTTGTGACAGAACTTTAAAAATTATGTTATGGATTGACTATATTGGTGTGATTTTATCGTAGAATCTTAAGGGTTAGGAAGGAACCTTAAAGATCATCTAGTCCCAAGCCCCCCTGCCACAGGCAGGGACGCCTCCCAATAGATGAAATTGCTCAAGGCCTTATCCAACCTGGCCTTGAGCATTTCTAGGATTGGGGCATCCGCAACCTTCCTTAGCAACCTGTTCCAGGTTCCACCACCCTCACTGTGAAGAATTTTTTCCTACTATGTAGCTAAAGTTTCCCCCTTTCAGTTTGTAAATATTATGTAGTTTGTAAATAAATAATAATAACAATAATATAAACGATAAATGTTATAATTCTATTATGAAATACAAAACATAATGAGCAGACCAGTGCACTTGGATTGTGCATTCAGAAATCTACTTTAGTGGTCAGAATATACTGGGCATGTACGTGCCTCTGGCTCTTCCTTGCAAAAAGTATTCTTCTCGTCCTGAGCTACTGAAGTGTCTCTGAGATCAGACTGAGCTTCCCCCATCAAGCTCAGCTGTGTTTCCCCACCAGCTTTTCTCACAAAAGAACTTCCTGTGCGTTTTCACCTGTGACATTTCTCAGACACATTTTTGTGGACAGCTAATGTTTAGTATTTCTTACATGACATGTTTAGAATGTACTAATTAAGTTAATGCATAAAAAATACTTGGAACGCACCGGCCAGATCGGAAACTGGAGAAGGCTCCTGTGCACTTAAGAAGTAATTTCTGGAACAATCTTCCAAGAGAATTAGGTTGCGAATATCAGCCCCATGTCCAACCTACATCATGGCATCATCTGACATTTTTGGCCATTCCTCATTCAGTTTCAGCTCCTCTGGTAGATCATTAGTATGTATGGGCCAGGAGGTACCAGTAATCCTACCCAGTATGATGAAACATGGAGCAAAATTTCATAGCTTGTTTACCCAAGGAATACCTGTTACTAAAAATAACTTGGTTACTATATTTTAACTAATACTTCAAGGACTGGCATAGATATCTTATCTATTTCTGATCAGCTCTCAAAATGAGAGCAAATATATTTTGAAATATAATTTTTTTTTCTAATCTAGGGGTTGTTAAATCTCATTAAAAGGCAAATATGGAGCAAAAGTCATCCATGTCTGTACTTAGAATATTTGGAAGCAGAACCATGCACAATCAAAGAGTCTGTATGCAATTTTGCAGCTTTGTGGTCAGTAGCATGATCCACTCTTTGCTTCCCTGCTTTTTCTATTCCTCTGAAGACTCTATGTAAGAGGTTTCCTGACCATAGATATATGTGATATCCCTGTGGTCAGTTAATATTTGGAATTTGAAGAGGCTCTATACAAAGTAAGGTGTGCGTTTTCAGCAGACCACACTAGAAAATATATCATAGTGGTGGCCTCCAGTGAAGAAGTGCCTGAAGTGTAACTTGTGTTTGCTATGGGAATTCAAAGGAATCATTTAGAAATGTTTTAAATTAATGGTAGAGAAGGAAAGGAGGTAATCTTATAGCTAGAACATTTTAAATTACAACTGTGTCTATAATCCTTCTGATTTAGACTTCAAAAATTGTTTTATTTTTGCTAAACTGAGATTCCTGTTCTCATCTCCATTCTCTTCACTTTCTTCCATTTCTGGCTAAATGCTGTATTTAGTGCAATGTCCAAGACATCTTTAGACTCTTTTTCCTCAGTACAGATCCTGACTTAGCCTAATTAAAATTAAATACAAGAAAAAGAGCTAAAACTGTAAACTTAGTATAAAATGCATTTTAAAATCCTCTTTTGAATGTTGACGATGTCTTCTGATGTCTTCTCTATCTACATGTTATTTGTGTAACAAATCCTTGGGGTAAAATCATAGCATGGCAAAAGCCAATGGCGAATCTCTCACCCTGACCAGGAAAGCTGCATCCCAGTGGTGTATGATACAAATATCACAAAACTTAAATTATTACAGGACAACCACAGCTACCTACCTTCCGAGCCCTGCTTGAGCTTATACTCCACACTTCTGTATTAACCAAGCACTTGAATTATGGAGGGAAGGCTTAATTAATGTAAAATTTTTTCAACCGAGAGTAACCTTTGAAACCACGCTTACACTATCAGTTGTGATTTGTCCAGGACACCTCACGGAGCTGCAATCTATGCATCCTTATGTAACAGGCATTAAGAAGCAGTTACACAACTTAATGCAAACACCACCGGCAGATGAAAATCCATGGCACAGACAGGATCTTGAGTAATCATCAAAGCAGTGCCAGAAAGCAAATTCTACCTGCAGAAAACATTTTTTCATGTTAAATCCATTTCTAGGGATGCTCTCTAGTTCTGTTGCTGGTAGCCTTAATAGTCTGCCACAAAGTGGTTTTCATTGTGAAGATTTTATCCTTCAAAACCACTTAATACAAACTTTGACCAACACAGCCAGAAAATATGTGTGCAATTCAACTCATATCTTTACTGACTGCAATAATAAACTTTTGGTCTAAAACAAACAGGTCATTAGCAAACAGATACTTTTGTGCACTGAGTAACTGAGGTTACTTGGGCCTCTCTCCTCCTGTCATACCACTTTTCACTCACTGTTCAGACACTTAGAGTTTGATGTCTGAGTGAGTCTTCAGGATGCCAGGGCACTGCAACTTTCTCAAATTTAGTGCAGGGGAAGAACATACTCCATTTTTCAGTGCACAAAGTTTATTAGTGTCCTCTAATTAAAACTCTTAATTTGGGCAATACTTTTATCTCAGGGGTTAACTTAGGTTACAGGGTATGCCTAAAGTCAGGCAGTTATGGCTATCCATACCTCTGTTCTAAACTGGAGAGATGGTATCCAGTTATCTTTGTACTACGTTCAGAATATTTTCTTGATAAAATATTTCATTTTTAATGAAAGGAGCATTCTAAGACCTACTTTAGATACTTCATAGGGCAGAAGTTGAAGTGCTGTACAAAGTATTGTATGGGAAAGACTCTGGTCCCTTTTACACCAGTAGAGATTGAGATGACTCCAAATTTTCTAGTATAACAAAGTAGAATTTTTTCCTCAGCCAAGATGCACAGGGATGGCAAGACATAACTACGTAGTCAGAAATTGTAGTTGAAAGATGAGTAGTTTATCACAGTTTAACTACAAGACATCTTCAGAAAACACTCAAGTATTTAAGACATCATCAGGCCTCAAATGAGACACAGGTGGGTTTTCCTCAGTCTGTGGCATTGTTTCCTTCCTTGACTGATGTGTTCATAATGGATAAAGAGGAGATGTTTTTAAATCAAATATATTCAAACAGCAATAAAATAGTAATACTGGACAACTAAGGCAGACAGGGTTGGGCTGCATTAAGGCAGTTAGGAATTTTGAGGTGAAAGAAGTTTGAGGTTTACCTTTATCACAGCCTGATAAGAATCCACCCCTCCAACTTTGCTTCTAACCCGCCAGTCTATTTGCCCTATTTTAGTCTTCCATCTCTTCAAACACAGTCACTTGGAAATGTTGAAATAAATACATTCAGTCACTGGAAAGCCTACCCAACAAAGCCCAAAGACCAGGTTTAAGAGTCACCTGAAGACCTGACCCTTCCTGGTTCACCTCTTCCATTTTTTTCCCACCTCTCAACAGAAGGAAAACACTCCATTCTTTTTTTTGGTTAAAACATGCTAGTGGCAAAATATATCCCTCCTCAGGGAGGTGTGCAGTGATCTAGAGAGGGGAAATGATCCACCTGAAAAAGAAATCCTCATCAACCATCACACTGGTTCAACTGTAGAGGCAGCGGAAGGGTGTGAGGAATACCTGAGGGAGGGGCAGGAGCTGTGCAGAGTAGCAGAGCCATTAGAAGAAGTGTCTGTGGAGCTGTGCTCAGACAGTCACATCCCACTACTTGTGAGGAGTAGCATTGTTTCCTGTTATTGAAGGAGAGCATAAACATGGGCAAGGGGAAGCCCTAGAATGAAAAGAGACTTCATGGAGAATGAGGTCAAATTGTGGCTTTAAAAGTACACGCTATACATGATTTATCCAGGTTAGGGCTTAATTTTGTTTTCTGGGAGTAAAAAAAGGAGAATAGCTTAAATACTGATAACATATCTTTTCTCTCATTTAAATTCCCAGTTAAAAAAAAAATCCCATTTGTTTGCATGCCAACAGTTCAAATTACCAGAATATATTTGTAATAATTCCATAATTAAAACTACATTTCATTTGTCAGAGCCCTTTAGGCCACAGTAATGTCAATGGGATTAATCACCAATGCATTCTTTTCTTGATCAAGGTGTTTTCCTCAAGTATTGCTACAAGTTACATCCAATTCAGCCATGCTTGAGAACACTGTAATTGTGTTGGACAGGAACATCATTCTATCCTTAATGAAATAGATTTCCAAAGTGGTTTCTACCACCTACAGTTTGGAAACCAGTGTACTGCCATATAGGATGGCTTCTTTCCTTGCCTGCTATTGGCAAACTGCCATTTTATCTCTGTATGCTCAGTTAACACCTCTACTTACAAACTAAAGGATCTCTGAGTACAGAAAAAATCTGAGAAATGTGATGAAGCATTTATGTATCATCTTCTGACCTTCATATCTTAATTTTTATAATGTTTCTTTGTACTGGTTATTCCAGAACTGTCATCTACAACATCCTAATTGTATTGTTTTAACTAACAGGTACATACAAACATCATTCCACAGACTTATTTTTAGTGAGGGATTTCTCATGGTCAATTAAAATACAACAATAAAGAAACACATAAAAAGATAGCTGTAAAACAGGCAGTGATTCTGAAAGAAATTAAGCTGCTCTGCTTCACATATTGCTCCATTCTAAGACACCCAAGAAACATTTATTTTCCAGCCTGAAAGTATCCTGAGCACTGTATGGACATCTCTAATTGTATTTTCTTTCACGCAAAAAATATGGCAAAATAACCAGTGTATTACCATGGCTTGCTAATCCTGCCACATACGTGGTCATGAGAAAGGACATAAATAAAATCTACCTGGATAAAGAATGATTCATACATAGAGAGGAGGTACCCAGGAGAGGTGCCAGAGATGATCTCTGTCCTCTGCTATTTTATCTGTCTTGCTGAGGCACTTACATGGTTCCCATTACTGTGATGCCAGAATATATAAGGACATACAGCTGTTTTTACAACACTCAAATGGGGTGGACAGATTACATGGGTTATCCCAGGTCAGAAGTTTGAAGAAGATCACTGCACAAGCTTCACATGCTCTCGATGGGTAGAAGGTGTTTATTTGCCATTCCTATATAAATCATTACCTAAGCTCATTCCCAAAGCATCCAAGTGTTTCTCACTAAAATAGTCAAGAAGTCCCATCTTGGAAGTTTTATTGGACATGAACCAATGGCAGAAATGACTTGTAGCAACTTCTTTCAGTGCACAACAACTGCTTTTTCTCTCTGCTTGTCAAGATAAATATATTCCATAACAAGGCTTCTGAATGTCTATTTCAGTCAATCATTTTAATCATAGAGTGCTGAGTAAGACTAATTTCCCCCACTGTCCATGTGGTCATGGGGCAGCAATATACCTGAAACTGATTTGGAAGCAAAACATCCCTATTTACATGTATGAGGAAGTTATCCCTGAAATATAAATACATGAATATTATCTTGTTAGTTTACTGAAGCCAGCAGTGACATTTCTGTGTAGGACACAGGCACGTTACCATCTACTCTGAGTGATGTAAGTTGAGTTTGATGACTGGGTGTCACCTGATAGCTTCTCCTGTAGAAGTACCCATTGCTGGGTGGGCTGAATAACACTTTAGTCCATAAACTCTAAACACGTGTTTTGCCACAAGTGGAAGAATAATGTCCTTTATGCAAATTTTTATGATTCCCAGTCAGAAATTATTCATATTTTTATAATTATCTGTAAGATGGCAGAATACTTACCACCCTAGTAGGATGTTGGGAAGGATAATGAACTGTTATTTGAAGATGCTCTTAAACTGATGAATGTTAAGGCCTGCAAGAGAGAGAAATATGTGATCCACCAACACTTGATTAACACATACCTATGTCATCACCTCTGCAGCCTTTACTGCAAGAAACAAGCAAGGCTGGATTGCTCAAAATTAATAATGGGTTAGGACAACACCTGTCAGTGAAAAGTAATGTCTTATGTATGTTTACATCTTTTCCATTAAAATACCTCCTTTTACAGTTTCATCTAAACATTTGTCATGCAGTACCATCTTTCTAGCACAATGGATTACTGTATTGCCCATTTTTTGGAAGCTGGACTAGATGACCTTTAAAGGTCCCTTCCAACCCAAGCTATTCTCTGACTCAATGATTTTACTAATGCCAATACAACTTCATTCTCAATAAACTTAGGCAGCAGTAATTTGCTTCAGATTTCATAATTTTTTCTAAATATTTTTATATTCTAAGCCAACTTATATTTTTTTATTCTAGATTCTAAAGCCACAAGGATATATTGTAGCTACCTAGACAATATTCTCATGACAGAAAACCTGCAACCAATAAAGGTATCAAGGAAAAAGCACACAAGAACAAATGTCATGAAGTTCCAGATGCCAAAGACACATTCTGCAGCAGCACCACTGCAGCAACGTAATGAAGGGTGTTTTCAGCATGTATTTAGTACATTTTAACTTTTACTGGTTAGTAAAAGTCAGAGGGGTTGGACTGGAACTGATTTCAAAAGTGCTTGAGTTTCACACAATGCACCTGTTCAGATGATTTTGGAAAGGTATAGGCTTCACCTTTCATGTCTTCATGCTGAAATATCTTGGCTATTTCAGCCGTAACCAATGTGAGCTTTAAGACTAATTTAATACATTAACCGTACAATGGTGCAGTCAGATGTAGGAGCCAACCAAATATTCTTTATAGGTTTTAATAGCGTCTTGCACTAGAGCTGGTTGGATATTTTTGAGTGAAAGAATGGATGGAATTATTACAGAAAGTTAGTCTTTATGGGAATTTTTGGTGTTAATCATATATCATTTCATCTAAAAATAAGAGCAATTTTGTCCCAATCACTTGAAGATGTCAGCTCAGAAATACTGCAACACTTATCGAGAGAGAGGATGAGCTCACAGTTTAATAGTGAGAGTTTAATGTCAACAATATCATTGTGTTTCAGGAGAGTGTAGTCCAAAGGCAGCTTCCTGCCTTCATTCTCCTCTTCATGCCAGGATCCTTGTCAAGTTTATATGTTCTGCAACATCTGCCCTGGTATAATGCAGATTGAGAGGTTTTGTCTGACATAGATGTTCATGCACCTAAATGCATCTCCCCAGGCCTCTGCAGTGTTATTTCTGATTACAAAAGCTTTTCGGTTTTCTCTCTTTGAAATCTGTGGACAGATTTGTGATCACAGACTAACTTTTCTCTGTTCTGTTTACATGGACAGCATTGCACACACACAGCAATATTTCCAATAAGTTTGGACATGCAGGGCAGTTTGAGGCAGAAAAGCACTAAAAGATAATATTACAAATTAAAGTCCTGACTGTCAAACACTTGTTGAGCTGAATGGTTCCTCTCGGAAGGGGAATCTCAGTGATGCTGAAGAAGCCCATGACGTACGTATTACTCAGAGGAGCCATGGTGCAAGACTGGAAATTCACTTCCAGCTCATTATGCATGTATGGTTTCAGCTGTCCTAATGGCAGGCTCACACAGATACACACACTTTAACTATACAGCAATGGGAGTAACAAAACCTGCAGCCATTCAGCACCAGTGTAACAGCAACCTACTGCAGCAGACACCTCTCCACAGCAACTGGGATGAGCTGGTGGCTGCTGCTGTGCCATACTTCAAACCAGCACTTTCCATAGAGAGGAAACAGGGCAGAATGAGAGCTGTGAGGAGTTCTCACATTTTTACATCAGCATGTCTCAATGTTCATAACACGCTTTCAAAATTTCCATTTCAACCCCTGGATATTCATTTTGGAAAGAATAAGATTGAAGATGCAATGGCAGTAAAAGACAAGATGGAAAGATAGACACAGCTCACTCCAAATCAGAAGATTCATTATTTAGTCTTCTTAAATGTATCCCTATAAGAAATTAGATTATTATATACTAATACCTAGGAAAATCTAGTTGCTGATGTATCTAGTAGATATTCAGATTGGTGAGAACAGACTTGATGCTAATCAGGTGGGAAAGTCTGAAATAGCAACACAGAAAACCATTGTGTGTTCTTAACCTAGAGGAGTTAACCATCTGGGGCAATATGGCATCCATTGTGACCATGATTGTAGCCCAGCTGTAGTCTGAGAGGAGCTGGGATTCTGCCTCCCTGGGCATCTGTGAGACCTACAAGGTCTGCAAGGTAGCACGTGGTGCTCTAGTACAGTCAGAAGGGGTGATAATTTGGAGGGTTTTTTAAAAAAAGCATTATTAGCACAAAACTGGGATGGACTTACAGGTCTGAACAAGTTATCTAAATGATTTGCCACACCTTGCTCTTTCATCTGCTTTGTCTGCGCCTCCTACAACCTAGAAAAATTGTCCTAAATCCTGCTGAGTCCTGCTAATACTGAGAGATTACTGAGAGTCTAAGGAAAAGATGAACTGGACTGAGGGACCAATGCAGTGGGTGAGCTTCACCCAGCTGAGCCTTGATATTTATATCTGTCTCTCATACTAGAAAGAAACATTTGTTTCTAGGGCACAGTCGTTCTGATCCCAGAGGAGATGCCTCAAGCATCCAGGTCCATTGCTCATAACAGGCTCTGAAGGACCCACTTTCTCTGCACTGAATATAAAATTTGTTTAAGTTGACTATTCCAAATATAGACCAACCATTGACTTCTAGTTATGCCAAACGCTGTCCCAGCTGACAAGCTTGACAGTCTGGTATTAAAGCAAATCAGTGAGAGTTTATCTAGATGCACAGGAGTAATAGGAAACCCTGAGATATTTGTAGTTACCCAGTGCTCTACAGCTCAAGGAAGTCAAAGCCTGGATTTTGAAATAGAAACAATTTCAGATTGATCATTAAAGGCTTTAACCAGCTCAAATCTCCTCCAGCAGAGCTTTGCAGCTCCATCTTCCCTGCAGGGTTTCTTCTGTCTTTGGAGAAGACATTAATCCTCCCACTGAGGATCTCCAAGGATCTTGCTGTGATGGAGCTAATTATAGGTAATCTGATGTAGAATTAAATATGCTCACCAGCACAATTTGTGGGGTGTGTGGTATGCTCTGCTATGCCAGGCAAAAGGATCTGAGAGTGGACAAGAATAAATACCAGCTTGGACTGCAGGAGATTAGTGATCTGAAGCACCTGCTGTGTGACAGAGACATCCAAGCTTGGATGTCGGTTCAAATAAATTCCTTTAAACAAGGGTGCTTTGTCATGTAGTGTTAGGAAATACAATTCTTCCTTCGTCAAAATTAAGGAATCATTTTTGAAAATTTGCTTTTTGCTAGAGATCAGAGGAGGAGTGAGCAGAACTGCTAATCCACCCAGTGTCCTACAAATATTGTAAGAAGAGACAATTCTCCTGGTAAGGAGACTGAAAGCTAAAAATATAAGGCAGAGGCTGAAGGGCAGCCAAAGGCACAGGGTGATATTCCATGTCTGTGATCACACAGCTGGCCTGTGCCCAGGGCCTGTTCTCTGTCCCCACAGCACTGCTTAAATACATCCCAGAGTGTGACACTGCAAATGAAAAAAGTCCCTAGAGATTGTAGGGGAAAAAAGGGTTGCATGGAATAATGTCTTTCACTGTCTTTAAGTTAACATGAAGCCAAGTTCACCATCAGTGCAAGAGCAGAGCTGGGAGAATCTGCTGCTAAATGACTGATCCTACCAGCACCAACAGAGGACTGATGGAAACAGCAGTGGGAGCGGATTACGAGGAGTCTCCAATTGGATCAGAAAGTTGTTCTACAGAAACCATTGCACAAATCAGGAGTGAACCTTAGGAGAGATCCAAGGAAAAGCAGCAGCCCTTACTGAACTGGACATACAGATCTGGAAAGGGGCTTTGTGCTCCCCCAAAGTTCCCCAAGTGCTTCCAGTCTGAACACAAGGAGATGTAAAAAACAGTAATGTGTTCTACATAATACCGCAGAGTCTTTCTGTCTTCCACACCTAACAAAACTTAACCACCACAGAAAACAATACAAGCAAACAAACATACCTTAGCTGAAGAATCTTGGTGGGAAAGTCAAGTGGAAATTAAGTTCTCCAAAAATTTTCTGCAACTGTCAAAGGCACCTAGAGGTCAAAAATATGCAAGAGACCCTCAGTGAACACTGTGAGTTTCAGAACAAAGTCCAAAATATTTTGTTCAAGTCGTATCTTCAAAGTTAGTATCAAAAAGGAAGCAGCCACATAAAAAAAAAAAAAAAAGAAAAAAAAAAGGATCAAAGGACTAGTTACAGAATATGAAAAATCCAAAGAAACTGCACAATACATGTGATTCCCTGTGCCAGGGCTAGCATGTACGTACTTGAACATAACAGGATTTATTCCTACCCATGGACTACACAATGTATTTATGTTTGCAATTGATATATTGCACAATGCAATGAATAGCAAAGTAATAACAGAGAATAATCAGTTTCCTTGGCACCAGGTTCTGGATAGTACTAATCTGCAAATAGCACATGACTCACTGGCAATTCCCTTTCATATGCCAGTTTAAAGGGAAGGATATAGAACTTCATCAAATTCTGCCCATACAGACAGCTATGTCCTGTTCAGACAACCAGTTTATATAGGTGTTGGCAGTGAGGTGTATTGTCCGCTAACCAGAGTCCTGAGCCAAAGACTGTTAACCAAAAGGATTTCCCAGAGAAGGATGAGCATGGAATAAGTAAAGCCCTATCTTTAGGCCATTACATCCATGAGAAACAACAGTCATCACATAAAAGCAGACTATAACCTTTAGGTGAATTAACAGCTACCTGTTTTACAGGTGGAAGAGAATTAATTTTTCCAAAAAGAAGGTGGCAGAAGATTTGTTCTGGCAAGGCTGAATGCCCTCAGTGTTAAGATCATAAGACTTAAGCTACTGCTGTGGGTTGTTTCAACAAGAACAGCACAAGACATTCCAACACATCACAGGAGGATTCCTGGCCTCCATGACATTCAGTCAAGAAATGTCTTTGTTCTGAGCCTTGCTTTTCATTACTCCTTGTAAGAAAAACACAGGGAATAGAAATTTAGCATAGGGGAGGCAGGGGGTGGATACAACACACTTCCAAACACTGCCTAGTTAATTACAGCTGTGGAATCATACTCAATTGTAGTGTGAGCCAAATAGATTCCAGGTGTTTTTAATTACTTGTTGCTATATTAATGTTACTTCTAGAGTGATTAGAAAAGCTGTGACTCAGAAAAGAGCTACCACAGGAATGACAAGTATTTCAAACTGGAAAGAAACACGCTGGTCTTTCCTGATGCAGATTCACCAAGTGGTAAGGTGGTGAACATAAAAGGGAATCTTAGAGCATATTAAAAAAATATTCTACTTAACTCATGAATGTTATTAAATACCTATTAAGACATGAGTAGCAGAGAGTCTTGTGCGGGAAAAAATTGAAGTCAGGTCTGCCGCGTAAGCGGTTCAGGAAGACCAGACCCATCTAAGCTGAGAACTCAAGTGAGTAAATCCCCACTGTCTCTGCTGATTGATTCCTGTATCTGCAGGTGGGTGCTTAGCTAAGGGTGTATCACACCACAGCTCAACACACACGCACCAGGCTGCACCTCTGGCTCGGCTCAGGATAATGTGTCTACACAGCCATGCACAAACTGAAGAAGAGCCCGTTCACCCCTCTCTGGTCTGCCCTAAGAGCAGATCCCCCCACTGCTTGGTGCTCACTTGGCCTCCCATCTTATTTCTTTTTTTCTCATTCACTTACCTGGTTGCATTTCTTTTGCCTTTCGATGTTTTTCAAAACCAAATGAATGCTATGCAAAACCTGTGTTATGTGCAATGTTTACCTGGCAAGGTCAGGAAGATGGCAAAACCTATCAGGCACACAAGGAGGGGGGAGAAGTGCAAACAAGAGCAGTTATGTCAGACACTTTCGGAAGCATAGCCAAAGGCAGGGTCAGAGAGACCAGAGCAGTTAAAATCACTCAAGTCCTAGCCAGAGCACTGCAGTAGAAAGGCTCAAGAAATACTCATGTAAAACATTCCAAATCTCAGGACAGTAAAAATGTATTTAAATTTTCCCTTGTATTGTGTAAGAAAACGATTTTCACCTTAGAAGCAGCTATTTCCTATGGAAGACTTTTGACCACAAAACACTATCTGTATCTCCTAAAGGTTTTTTGGGCAGAAATTAAAGCAGGATGTAGAGGCTGAGTATTCTTCCGCTCCCTATCAGCTGCTCGTTAGCTATTTAGAAACTCATTAACTTGCAAAAGAGACCTTGCCCCTAATTAGTGCCTGGACTGATCAGCCTGCCCCTTTCTCCTTCACCTCTCCCCCTCAGAACCTTCTACAATGATTAAAGGAATCCACACTTTTTTGTACCATTTTAAAGCTATCGGGATCTGCACACAACTGTTGAATTCAGTTCTGCCTTGGAGCTTACCAGACCACTCCAGAATTTTCCAGCTTGCTTAGGCACCCTAGTTTTTCATGCATACATGTATTACTCTTAAATCCTTCCCTTAACCAGGCTTTGTAATTTCCTTTCCTTGGCCTTTCATGCAACAGAATCTGTTTTAACTGTGATTGAAGAGTCACCAAGGTCATTCAATCAACTGTAATGTTTATGATAATCCTCCAATCTTTTTAACTGTGTCAATAAGACGGAAATTAATAAAAAATTGATTAATTCCATCTTCCAAAATTATAATGTATTTTGTATGTAGATATGTATGCTCCATTACAGTGATAAAAAGAACTTATCAATATAATAGAAAAACAAGAGGACCCCTCACTTTAATTTCTGTCTAAATGGATGCAGTTAACACTCTCAAGTTCAATAAGTACGAGCACTAAAAGATAAACTGTAAAAGAGCAAAATGAGAAAAGTTACAATTGCAAAGCACAAGCACAGTCTTACTTGGGCTCTTATGAAGTTTAATGTCTGTGGCCAGTATATGCAAATTATTTTTTATTTCTTGAATTTCTTCCAGTTCCTCAGAAATGTATTTCACATTCATCACGTCTGCAGAAGAAAATAAAGGCTGCCATGCCCTGAAACTGGTCCTTTTGGATGACTGGACACGGGATCCTCTGCTGCACAGCCACAGGTGCACTCACAGTCCAGCTACAGCCATCATCTTCCCAGGTAACTGTGATAGTCCTTATTCACCAGAATTAGAGGAAGCAGTGTCCTTGCACATGGACTATCAAAATAGTCAGTACAAGGCCTATATAGTAGTAATACTACTCTAACAGCTCTCTAATGAATATAATTAATATAAATGCTGCCTTATCTTATTGTAGATATGCACACAGTGTTACAGGAAGGCAAACTGAAGCTATCGTAATTCATTATCATAATTATATATTAATGATAACCCTAGATTTCTTTTTCCAAAACAATGTTTGGAAAACATCATCACTACAGCAACAGAAATTCCAGCAAGAACGAGGAGAGTAAGCTCCTGAAGGGTATTCTACTAGTAGCAATTAAATTAAATTAAATTAAATTGCAATCAAAAGATTTCTCAGCCTGGTAAAAATAATAAAATATTTCAACAAAACATGATGCCATTCCACACAAGGAATTTCTTAACATTATATCTAAGAGAGCCATGAAGCTACAAGTCCATTTAAAATAACAGTCAGTGACCTGTTAAAAATGTTCCTGTTCTGGCATCCTTACCTTGAGTAGTCACATATTTACCAAGCTTGAGCCAAAGGTATGGTCAAACCACTGATTAAATATTTCCTGAATTCTACTGCTGTTTTCCTTTGAATTCCATATATGTGTGTACCCTGACCACATTTGCCTATTTTCCTGCTTTTTTACATTCTCATAAACAAATTTCTAATTCTGTATTAACTGTCCTTTGTATTCAAACACAACTTCATGCACACACTCAGGCATTTTCAATTTCTTAAAGAGCAATCTTTTAAAAGAAACATACTAAATAAGTGTGTTTTTCCTAAGTAAAAATTTAGCTCTGTATTACTCTTGGGAGAAAAGACTTCTGCTTCAGAGAATTCTGTGACAGAGAAACCTTTCCCAAACAAGAAGTGCTTCCAGATTTGTAAGCACAACTGATCAAATACCAGACTTTTGATCCTGAAGAGCACTGCAGTATTTCCACATTCATTCTCTGTAGCATTTAGTCGAAAAATTGAAATAATGAATTCTATGGAAATATGGATATATCCTAAAGATATACTTTCCTAATGGGATGGAGCATTATCTCCTTACCAGTTCTCATTTCTAAATAACTTAAGGGCAACAGATCCTCTTCAGAGGGAAAACTGCTTTTCCAAATGGCCCTCTCTGCCAATATTCTCAGGGCAATAACTCTAAGCTGCTCTCAGTAGTGCTGGAGGCTCCTGTATTTGCAGGATAAAGACCAATCTGAAGAATACTTGGTGGGCTCAACAGCCTCGTTGTAAAGTCGTGTCACTGCAGACAAAGTAGCTTCATTGGAAAAGGTACTCGATGAGAGATAGGAGTTATTTTTTAAAAAGCTTTTCTGAGTGAAATTCAAAATGCAATAGATTTATTTGGCAAATATAGAGGAAGAAGCTTCCAGTGCTGATAATAATGGGGAAAAGTCCATCAGTTTTGTGATGCTGAAAATAACTAGATTTAGATTTCTAACTAACTTCTTTTTAAAAGTATGAGTTAGGCATCTAAATCACTTAGATCAATTTTTAAAAGGTACTTAGGTGCCAAGCCTGCTAGACTTAAGATATTTACCCATAAACAGGAAGTTTTGCAGAGAATACCACATCATTTAAAATAAAAAAACCTACAGAATACTGGCCAAGCAGAAAAAGCTATTACCATCACAATAGTCAACCACTTAAATAAATCATCAGCATGATTGATCTCAGTGACCTTTAATCCCAATGGCTCTTTTCCCAGGCCATCCAGGACACTCTGTCCAGTATGTTAAATCTAAAAGATAATAACCATTGTAGATAAGATGGCTATATACAGCATTTAGATACAAATATCAGGGCTTGTCCCTGCACCTGAGCTACATTGTCTACTAGTCAGGATGCCCCCAACTTTGGCATGGGCAGGCAAATAAGTGATAAGAAAACCGGAGGAACTGCCCCTCTTGTATGCGAAATGAGAAGGCAGGGGCAGGTTCCCCTTGCACACTGAGCTTCAGAAACCTCCCTGAGGAAGGCAGAGGAATGAAATATCAAGGTACAGTTTCCCTCGTTGTGCTGTGAGCTCCTGGGGCCAGGCTGTACCTGGCCTCCTCATTTCACTTCAAGAGAGCCTGGTTAGACTGAGACTAAAGGGCCCAGGCTGGCTGTGACTGCGCAGTAACGCAGGAAGCACAAGAGCCTTTATTTCCTTCTCTTTGGATAGTCATGATTAAAATAGCTTTAAAAAGGCCAAAACCATGCATGTATAACCTGAGATCACAGCAGCAGCCTGATGCCAAGGAATCATGTTAGCTGACCACCACTGTCTGCCCAACACCAGTTCCTGTCTCCCTGCCTGCAGAGCCTTTCCTGGCCGGTGTCATACTGCTGGTGAGAGGAGCAGAGGTGGAAAAAGCAAGCAGGAAACCACCATGGAAACCCTGCCCGAAGTGAAGGACTGTTGGAAGGAAAGATTTATAACCAAAATTTCACACACAAGCATATTTAAGTAGCATGGGCAAAGTCATGAAATGAAGGAGATTGCTGGAGCAGCAGTGTTTTCTGAGCTCAGCGGAAGGGGTAACTGAACAGAAGGATGGTGGGACAGGAAACGTGGAAGGAGGCGAGAAGGTGAGAATACCAGAAGGTGACATTACATAGTAACACCTTCAGACATTGTGGGTTTAGTGGCATATTGGACAGACCATAAGGGATGCAACTACATGAGGAAAATGAAGACTAGGAAGTGGAGAAATGAGCTGGTATAGGAATTCCCAAGGCTGACTGAAAGGCTTGAGGTGACCCTGCAGCTGGGGATCTCAGCTGAGCTGACTCCTGCCAGGAGGTGCAGAAGGAAGGGAACATATGGCATTTGCTGTCCTAGAGAGGAATATCTTTGCAAAGTACTTGTTACTAGACACAAGATTAAGGCTTGGAAGAGAAATAAAAAAGGTCTGGATGATTGAACTTATTTCACACATCTGCTATTCCTAAGTGACATAGGCTTTGATCTATTATTACTTACCTGACAATAAATTATCTACATTATTAGTTAATGAATGTATTGACAAAGGTACAAGAAAATTATGCCCTCAAATTGTTGCTTGCTTGCCATATTGAAACAGCAACACTAAATAATAATTATTATAATAATGCAAATAATCAGAACAGGCCAAGGAAGGGTCCAAAATATGGGGCACCATTCAGGGGAGGGTGAGATGTCTTCACCAGATTTCATAAGTCACTCTGCCTTTCTGTGTCACATGTGTCTGTTTATAGCACACCACTAACACCACCTCCTGGCCAGTTGGTGTCTGGACTAAAATCTTTATAAAGGTCTCAGAGGGTCTGAAATGAAAGTTATTGCAAACATAGAAAATACCATTGTTGCCATATCTTCTCTACATTCATATTCACTGATTTCACCTATGCCAAAATAATACCATACCCATCCCCAGAATTAGATGTAGAGTGTGGGTATTCCAGCTAAATTTTTTTTCCAAAGGGTTTCCAGGAAGATGTATCAGAATACTCTGAAAATCAGCTTACATTTTCAGAACTGACTATTGATTTGGGTACACTTTGTTTTGGAGCCCACTGAGAAACACCAAAACTGATATTAAGAAAAAGCCTGTGAAAACAGACCCTTTCCCAGTGTTTCAAGTTCAGCACTTTAAGCCTTACACACTTTCTGAAACATCAATAATGTATCTTCCCAACCTATTGCTCTAAAATATTCAGTATTCTCTGTTCTTTTTACTATTTTTTTTTAAGATATCAAGAACATCCAGAGATGCAAAGAGTAACTCTTCATGTGCTTTTGGTATATGCAAGCAGTCAACAGATCAAGGTCTATTTACTGAATTTATCTAGCTGTTTTCAAGCATTTAAGGACTTGACATCTTCTTGATCTTTCAAAATTTAACATATATGTAGATGTCCAATTAGCATGTTAAGGCAATACTTTGGAGATTGCTCCAAGGTTTATTGCTCCAGGTTTATTGCTCCTATGTATCAGTTGACCCAGACACCCTTCATTTCAAAATCACTTAAGAGCTGACTCACAGCTCAAGGAGCTTTGGCTTTCAAGACCATATTTAGCTTTCAAGATCATATTTCCAGAAAAGAAATCATCAGAATCAGTAACTTGAATTTTTGCCTTTAAATTAATTCAGGAACATAAGGTCAATTTCTAATTTTAGCTAATATCAGAATAAATAAACAGCAGCAGAGCTTTCTGCATCATTAACAGCATAATCAATCTGGAGTCTTCAGCACAGTCTGTCCTGGAGGACTGAGTACTTGGAGCTATAGTGGGTGACTGAGGAGAGCAACTCTATGAATCCCTTGGAAGGTAATCAGATTATTGTACTCCTGAGGGATTTTCATAGAAGGGAACTGCAGTGTCATACTTTCTGGAATAGCTTGTAGGAAATATTACATGAATGCCATTGGTATATCATAATTGCAAACATTTTTCAGATGACTGCAGTGCTCTGTTCAGCCAGCTTAGATTGAAAGGATGGTTTGCTGCAGACCTCTTATTTCCTCCAATTACATTACTGTAAGCCACACCAAAAGAGAGAAACTGTCCTTTTAAAAGCTAGCAAATAGTACTTTTGCCCAGGATGGTCAAATTGATTTTGAGTGATCAATGCAACACCAGCTACAGCTCGGCAGAAGAAAACATAAAGGTGTCAGCTTTCTCAAACCTGACTATCAGAGGGAGCCTGTGAAAATCTCTGAAGATCTGTACAGGGGCAGCACCACAGCCACCTCTTGCATTTGGTCTTTAAGTTAATTCTACAAGAAATACTATCTCCAGCCAATTAAAAAAGTAAGATCTGGGTTTTATTTGGTATTGATTGCGTCATAACGTGACACATAAATGAATACCAAGTGAGTGCCTGAAGCCTTTAGATCGACTGCTTTGCTCCATTCCACTGCATGAAGTTGTAACATCTCTCTGCTACCATGTAACACGGTGAATGGGAAGAGCCATCCCAATGGATGTCATCAGTAGTGTGTTGGTGCAATTTGAAGAAAACAATACCATTTAGCTGATCTGAAATTTTGCCTGTTATCTGTGGGAAGTCTCAGGAAGTGACCTTTTTGGAGGCTGAATGCTAAAGAATGTGTTTTGACAAAGTGTGAAGAAAAGCTTTGTTTATGGCATCAGAAGAGGGAAATCCACTCAGCTGGTAATGGATTGTGATCATCAACTCATTGTCAATAAGCCATAAAGGCCAGTGGGAATGGTAAACTGATAAGCAGGGGAAGTTTACGACTTTAGGTAGCAAAAGAGCCTCTGAGATAAATGGGAGTCCTCTGTTCCAGAAGACACGGCCTGGCCCTCCAGGCAGTCATTCCCACAGCTTCCCAGAAAGCTTTTCGCATTCACGGACAAACCCAACCAGAGTTTGCTTGGACACCTTCTGCTCCAAGCTGCTTACTCTTTCAATGGAACAGGAGAAGTAAGAGCAGGATGGGCCGCTCAAGAGCCCTACACTGGGCTTTGCCTTTCCGTGGCTCAGTTCCATTATCTGCAAAACAGAGATAATGGTACTAAGATTGTGATAAGCATTATTATGATCAGTTTACAAGCACAGCACCAGCTAATTAATGCAGCTAAGTTTGATACATGTAGCTCTCAGAGCCACATAACTCTCTGTAACAAACAGATCCCTTTCACAGCAAGAGACTGTCTCCAAGGATGATGCTATCAGACTGCCGAAAATCACAAACTTTCAAAAATGAGGACAACACTTGTATAATGGATACAGTGTGCTAAGAAAAGTAGGTCTAAGAATGAACTAGCAGGATTATGTAGCTTGGGAAACCAAAACTGTGATTTTAATCAGCAGCTGCCACTGATAGAAGTGCAAAGGTTTGTGTTTGGTTTGAGACAGCAGCACTACAGATACTGAAAGTTTATTTCATAGGGAAAACAAATGGATCTTAACTCTTCAAAGGATAGGAATTGTGGTGAGGATTTCAAGAACACAGTTTTTACCAGTCCTTCATGTGTGCATTCCTATCTGGGTCCCACAAAGCAGGTTTATAATTCAGCTGGATCAGACCATGGGGAAATAAGGAAGCTGGAGAAGGGCTCTGTAGCTCAGATAAGGGTAGAGGTGTTAAAGAGGGAGCAGGAGCACTCCAGGCTCCCAGGCAATACAGACTGCAAATCTGAGGAGAGGTTTTCCATCTTGGGAATGTGAGGCACTTCCAAGCTACGCGGCAGTCAAGTCCTTGATTGTAATTTAGCATTCCTCCTGCTTCTGAAATTTCTTTATCAGTTTGCCCCTTCATTTGTCTTTGCTTTGGTTTTCTTACTTAACCATATTTTTAAAATAAGCAGCATATATTTAGGGTCTCTTTCTCAGCAGTCAATGGAATTGCCACTGAGGGACCCCAGAGGATAAATTTGCCTTTAGTATAGTTTTTATGTTTCACTGCACTGCAGTCCTGGTTTTGTCAGGTTTTATGTGGCAAAGCATGCAGGCTGGGTGAGCAGCATTATTTATGGCCATCACACGTGGCCAGGAATCAGGCAGACCATCAGACAGCTGCAGCACACTCCTTTAAATTTGTGGTGACATACCCCAACCCAAGCTGAAAAACATCATACTTCAGCAACCTTTCCAGCACCAGAGGGATAATGCCCAGAAAAGAGAGCACTACTGGAGCAAGAAGAGCAATGGTCACTATGTCAGAGGCAGCTGCCAACCTGAGAAGATTAAACTAATGAATGACACAAAGAGTTCATTCTTCCTTTTTCTCACCTTCCTCTTAAAGTCCTCCCCCACACTGAGGTGAGAGCCTCGCCCCACACTGCCAAGAGATCAAGACCCGTTGTTGAGATAACAAGAACTAAAAGGTTTACAAGGTGTTATACAGGATGGCATGGTTGAGATCCAAAAAAGCACTTAAGCACCTTAGAAGCCATTTAGGCCACATTCAGGTGATCACAGAATGCCCAGCAATCACAGAATGCCCCCAGCAATATCATTCCATTACAAAATACTTAATCCCCGTGTTCTCAACAGAAAATCCCTGCAGTTCTGCTCTGGCACATACCAGGTGGGACAGCAGCTCTGGATGCAGTGGAGCCCAGCAGCCACAGCCACACCTTCCTTAAAGAACAGCTGGAGGAGACAGGCCTGGTGGTCAGAGCCCTCACCCAGGATTACAGGAGACCCAGATGCAATTTTTTCTTGTAGAGATCAAAGCTATCTTTCCCCAGAAGCACTCCAGCTGTACCTGGATGCTGTCCTTGGGCACTCAGTGAGTAATTGGAAGGTGCTGTGCAGACTGGAGCAGGCTCAGGCATGTGTGCTGCTGAGTGTGCAGGGCTGCTCACGCTCCCAAGGCAAGCAAAAATGAATGTCAAGCGAACCAGAGCAGCGTGTCTGGCTGGTCTCCACTCAGATCCCCACACACAGACATCCAGTGTCATTTAAGGCATCCTTGACTATGCTGCCTGGCTTCCAGTTCCCACTCCAAAATGAACGAGTGTCCTAGAGGTCCTGTGTCACAGGATACCTTGGGCACCTTACAGATGTTTGTGCAGGTACCTTGGCCACCTTACGGCACTTGTTAATGCAATACACGCCTCGTTTAGACTAATTAATTAAGTGCATGGCAAGTTTAGGCATCTCCAACTAGAGGCAGCCCAAGGATGAGTGAGGTCTCACATGACCAGTGTAAGTCATCAGTTCTGGTCTCGCATGACCTGTTTTACATGGTCATACATTCAATAAATCAAGCACCACATCTTTATTAAATCAAAATCCAAATCCTTATTCTTCATAACTAGCTAGCTCCAAGACATCCCATAAAAAATTACACCAAATAAAGCACTTACCCACACAAAGGCTTCAAGGAAACTCAGCTGGGAACTGATGTTCTCTTCCAGCAGTAGCAAACTGCAAAATAGGCAGGACTTTGCTGGAGAAGCATCCAAAGAACCTAAAATATGCTGGCAAAGCTAAACAGCAGTAGGATCAGGCATTCAAATGAACATGAAATATGATTGTTTACTTCAACCACAATTTCGTGTTCAGCAAGATTTGCTGTTGTAAATATCTGTCTTGAACAGCAGAAATGTCAAGGGAATGCTTCTTCAGCTGAGAGACTGTCCTCACCCACACCCCAGGAGTGCACATACCAACAGCAGCATTGTCTCACCAAACCCATGGCTGCAGGTGATTGCTGAAAAATTATGATTCAGCGTTGCATAGTTACACAGACAGACAGCTAATGCATGAGGAAGCCAAGAGCAGAAGACTGTCTCTTCCGGTGGCCCGAACATCTATCTCTGATTTTTATGTGACTCTTCCACAAAGACAGTTTCCTCTAATTTCCCCTTCTTCTGATAGGTCTTGTGCAGTTACTGAAGAATATCAGCCACCTGGGGACTTAGGGTGCAGGATATCTGTGGGTCCCAGATTGTCTGTGCATACATGCATTGTTCTATAATCTGCTCACAAGGCTAAAACATTCATAGAATAGAAACATTTAAGTTAGAAAAACCTTTACTATCATGTCCAACTATCCTAACTGCCAAGTCCACCACTAACCATGTCCCTTAGTGCTACATCTTCACGTACCTCCAGGGATGGTGACTCAGTCATGAGCTGAAGTGAGTGACCAACCACGTGCCATGAGTAATAAACTACTGGAAAGGCATTTACACTGTAAAAGGCAAAACAATCCTAAATCTGTAAGGTATTTATGACTCGAGGGAATAAGTCTACACAGCACAGCTCAATTAGGCTTCAGGAAAATTTGATTGTACCAACACAGTGCTGCACTTCCGAGAGGATCCATTCACTCAGATCAGTCCAAATATAAGTACAGTTGCTATGCTTCCAGACCCAGCATGGATGTCTCTATGCCTGTGGGATAAATACAACCCTTATCTCAGATAAAACTGAGTATGCCAGGTTTTGGTGTGTGGAAACACCATCATTTATACAGTGCAGCCTCTAGAAGAGTGCCAGCAGATCTGCCTTCCCCTGGAATCAGCTGTCTCCATCGATCCTCACTGTCCCATAAAGTCCTTCCATATAGGTAAGGGACTCTTCAGGTTTATTGTTTTGTCCAAAACCAGTGAAAATTAGATGTTGCAATGTCCCTTGCAGGTTCAAACAGCAGAACCTCATTTGCTTCATGTAAGAGCCAGACAGTCGATACTCACACAGCTTTCCATCACAATGTGAGGAACAAGGCCGGAGACACAAACTGCCCTTGTAGGTGAAATCCATAATAAGGCCTTCATCTGCTCTTTGTTGAAATCTTTGCAAATACTTAGATTGCTGAGATGATTCAATGGGCTTGGGAAGAGTCAGGGAGCAGCAACAATCCTCAATGGTCTGTTTTGCAAGTTACTGGCTTTCCTTTTTCTGTGTGTGCACTTACTGAGAGAAACCTAACCCTTCCCCAGGCCTTCACCTTTGATCAGTGCAGGTATCAAATGCTGGTTGGCTTAGGTACATTTTGTGCTTTTTTCTCATGCAAATGCAAAGTACTATACACCAGCTGGCACTACTGCCAAATTCGTTTCATTGTTTTCATTCCGTTTTCTACCTTTTGCCTAAAAGGAGTATTATGTACATGGAGTTAAGTTTTCTGTGAGAGGATAGTGAGAGATTTATTTTCTCTTACAAATTATGGGATTAGATCTATTTTGGAGTAATTCCACTGAAACCTGTAGCTTTATACCAATGATAACGTAATTACAGTATTTGCTAAAAATCATCAGTAGGAAGCTAATCTGTGTTTCAAGAGGTTTGTTAATGTTATGGTGAGGTTGACCACTTACAGAATTTTAAACAAGGCATTTACTCTATGCCTAATCAAAGTTAGCCAAATATCTTATGCTCCAAATCAGCCCTGTGTGGTTAGGCCTGATAGGCCAAGTCCAACCCCAGTACTGAATCTGATCCTTTGAGCTTGAAGAATCAGCTTGTACATGGCCATGAGTCCTTTCTCATGCCCAAAGTCACAAGCGTTCTCCTGCAAGCCTCCTCTTGTTTCTGGGTTATATATTCTCGATAACAGGGTTGATCATAATGTCTCACCAGAAACCCGGGTTTCTGGTTCCAGAACAAATACACACTCACACACAGAAAGACAAAAAACAAGTGCATGTTGACACAGTGTATATTCAGACTTAGCCTTAGGAAATCAAAATTAGGCCTGAATCCCTGCAGGATTTGGGGTAAGGCTAGAAAACAGACACCTGGAGTTAAATCTTACTTGTTTTAGGATTTCTGATGAGGATAATCTCTAGAGAGATCACACCAAATGATTTATGAGCTTTGGTTCTTGTTCAGTGCATTATTCTTTAATTCATTAAAATAACAACAAACCCTGGCCAGAGGATTTTATCCGTGCGTCCATCTTTAAGTACTCTTATTTAAATCAGGATGTGATGGCTTGCAGGACTAGGCTCACAAGAACAGTGAGAGCAACTCCTTACAAAGCTTGAATCTAGGTTCAAACTTGATATTTGAAATTAAGCACAGATGTGTATAGGCTTTTCGACCTTTGTTTAGGGCTTTGGATCAGTTTGCCAGAAGTTGCTCTGATACTTAACTCTTTGTGTCATTGCAGATTCACCTGCACAGGACCATCGCCAAGCAGCCCTCACAATGCAGGGTGCACTCATGGCCCTGCCTTGCTCAGGTCTTCTGGCTTGAGACACTTCTTGTAGTGAATGCTGTCCTCAAGGTGCTCCCATAAATCTCACCCAGAGGCCAGCTAAAAACTCCTTGAGCATTTCAGGCTAATGTGCTCTTCCATTCCACTCTCTCCTCCTTCAAAAACTCCAGACTATTGACAATTGGTACAGCTTTACTACTGTGCCACCCTATATGCCAAAAACCTCTTGAGAGAAGGCAGATCCACACCAAAGTCCTGCCATGGATGGGGTAGAAGAGGCTCTGCACAAGAGGAGATACCAAACCATTTGTGAAGAGCCCCACAGGGCTGGGTCCCACAGGCAAGGTCAGTGACATCCTCTGTGTTTTGTGACTCAAGACAGGTATCAGAGCGTAAGTGCTCAACAGCAAATGGAACTGGGTAGGTACACAGTGCCCAAAGTTGAGGCTGGGCCAGTTTACATGGCAAGACTGTTTAAAGCCCACGTTTTTTATGCAGACGTATAAAATAGCAGTAGTGTACCCAATCCTTTTTCTGGGCCTTTCACTAAAACCTGACACAAACAGGATGTAATGGTTCACCAGAAAATCCTAACAGCTGGCCAAGACTGCCATAGGCAACTTCATGACTGATGGTCATACAAAGAGCAAATTTGTTTCACTTTTCTGTGAAATGGTAAATTTTGCACCATCTATAGCTTAATATTTAATGTATATTACACAGCCTTACATGCATGTAGTATTATGTACTATAATTATGGAGTATTATGTACTGTAATTATGGAGTGTAAAGCTTAGGCTTATGGAAAAACCTACCTAAATTCAGATCACGTGCCTGTGAGCTCTTAGAAAAAAATAAGTAAAAAAAAACAACTCCAAAGGTGGTATATGATCTGTTGCCATTACTTTTTTCCACTCGTATGGCACAAAAGCTTGGCATTGTCAATAAGCCATTTAAGACAAACATCTAATTCCTATAAATACATTTTCACTGAATTCTAGAAGATAGTTGTAGCTTCACCACTGCAGAAATTCTACATTTTCCTAATAAACTCATAAACAAAAAAATTTTGTACCTTCAGGAGGTTTCTGTTCACTTGTTTTCAAGATCTGTAAAAAACCATTGTAGAAAGATTTTTTAAAAATCAAATAGCAGCAATACAGTCCCATCTAGGGGAAGAGAACTGCTTTTCTATGACTCTTTTTTTTTCCTCTCACACTGGACAATACTGGCGGGTTGAGATTTAACCAGAGATGGGCTCCTTTTACAAGATTGCTTATATAAAGCGAAGATAACACCAGCTGGGTTCATTTGAAAGCGGACATCTTGGGAAGAGCTGACAGCGCTGCTTTTGGAATAAGACTGGAATGAAAATCTGAAATAATTAGCTCCTTCCTGTCTCGTAGGTATAACCATTAATTTCTTGTAGAATGCATAGATTATAATTAGAAGGAATTGTCGTTGATATGTACTTTATGACCCTTTTATAAATATATATTTTTAAATAGAGGCTGAGTGAAAATGTTGAAATCGGTTGGTTTTGTTAGAACTACTGAATTGGAATGATTTTTTTTCTTTACTTAAATGGTATTTCTTACTTCTGACTTTGCTTAGTGATGTGTGTATGAGGGCTGATACTGAAGAGTGTCTACAAAGGGAAAATATGAGAACTCCAGTCCCAATCCCACTGGCTGTACATGTTTATCTCCTGTGGGAAACAGCTTTCAGGTTTGAGGCCTGAAATGTAAATGTAAATTACTGCTATGGATGTTTTCCTAAAAACTCAACATATATCAGCAAAGGAGAAAATGTATAATTTACCACAACTGAGCTACATGAAGTTAAGATTATATACACCAGAATAGCCATCACCACAGAGAATAGTTTCAGCACTAAATTTTAAGCACATTATATATGTTCTTGCATCATATTTCTTCTAGTAATTTCTATTCTCTCTTTTTTTTTCAAATCCCACTGCTTCAGTTTCATTTGCTTATATTAACACTTTAGGTTTAGACTCTTTACAAGAAATCAAACTAGAACAATTAAAAGCCACCACTAAACTGAAATAGTAAAATTGTCACAATAGTGTCCCAGTTATAGTAATGGTCTTGGAAATATTTACCCTGTAGGTGCAATTACATTGGGTGACAGAGTATCAGTAATGCTATTTTTTTCTCTCTGCAAAAAGGACATTTTTAGCAGTAGCTATAAGTTCAGGTCTGTAGACAATGCATTGTTTTTATTTCCACTTTTAAAGACATTTTCAGCTTTTTTTTCCTGTGTCCTCAGATCATTGCAAGAAATGGTGACTCTTGCTATTTATCTGCTGGTCATCTTGGCTCGAGCTCTTGCGGGGCCTTGCAGCCCGAATAAAGCAGGTAAAATAACTTAAGTCTCCTAAGATCTTCTCTTGTAATTAAGCTGCCAAAGGGTTTTTTCATTCAAAACCAAAAGGTTTTCCTTCAGAAAGTTAAACTGTGGATTCTGGAGAGCTAATCCTTACATTTCTTTATTGATCTGCTTTGAGCTAGCACAGTAAAGAGTGCACCATTCAAGTCCTAACCCCACAAAGAATTAGGTATATACTTAACTCTGTGCAATAAACATAGTGCAAGAAATTAATCACGAAAGCATAAAATGGCAAAGAAAACAAAAACGATCAGAAATTTTCTGTAATGGCATAGGCTAGATGCAGCAGGTCTTTGCTGCCCAAACTCAGCTTTAGTCCTATGGACTACAATCAGATGGCCAGTGGTGATTGAATGTGCTGGGCTGAACTCCTGAACCACACTGTTATATTAAAGGAAGAAAAATACAAAAATCATTGAAGATAAGGCTCTAATTGCATACTGGTTACTGCCTAGAAACTGAAGTGATCTGGTACCAGACAGACCCATAATGTAGGTTTCACTACAATTACAAAATGTGCTCTAGAAACGTGTTGGAATACGTCTCAATTTAGTGTTTGCTTTTTAGTGCACGACTGCTGTCAGATTACTGTCAGTCATTTCATGGTATATCTAAAGTATTTGGCCCTCTAGCCATTTATTTCAGTACCTTTATTTGCACAAGCAGTTTCTCTGAACTGCAGGAATTTCCATAACTGTAAAGTTGCCAGTTATAAATCTGAGCATTAACACAAGCAGAATCAGCTTGCATGTGTTGAAGGTTTGTTAACCAGAAAAAAGGGAGTTGTTAAGGTCTCTAGTGGTCTTTCCCAGAGTATTCCCTAGCAGATATGGAAAGGCTGCAAAATGAGGCTTTTAGCATAAAAAATGAGAGTGGCAAGGGCTTTAAAAGAAATAATTGAATAATTCCAGGCAGGGTGCCTTTTTTTCTCACTGTAGTAATTGGAAGTCTTTGTCAATTTTAAGGCCGCTAATGGTTAGTCAATATTTGCCCTGTAAATTTCCATCAGACATTCAAATAAGCTCTGCCTGTGAAAAATGTCCAATTCCACTATCATGAAGCAATTGGTCTCTATGTTATGATGTTCAACATTCATGGCTGTATTAGCAATCACCGTGTTTGGAAACACATAGCACTGCTGTCAACAGGGCTGGGAGTTTGGGTCATTTCCTATTGTTGGTAGCGGGCCTAGTTCTTCAGTTCATTTTTAGATCTTGGCTTTTGACTTGACAGTTGGAAAAATTCAGTTTGTGCTGGCACTACAGTTCCAGTCCAAGAAGAGAAAGGGCAGAATATCTATTATGGCCAAGATCTGTACACCAGTACAAAACAGTGCAGATCTACAAAGCCTACCAAACAACCTGACCAATATTATTTTTACAGAGTCAGTGGTGTTACAGAAGCCAGCTTTGCAGCATAAGTTAATGAGATATATTTTAGTGCAGTCCTTTTTCACTTCAGGTTTCCCAGCAGTGGCTCTGCTTTTCAATCAGCTATTCCATAAAGATAAAAAATTTACACAAAGTTCTGCATTGATTAGAAGGCAAAGGCCAAACTCTTCCAAAGAGGACAGAATTTAACAACCTAAAGGTCAGTTTTGTGTAGCAAAAGCTGCTCTCATTAGGGGACCTGCCAGCACACACCCCTGTTCACAGAAGGTTAAGCCCAATGGAAAGTAAGTGGGTAGACCCACCTCTTTGAAAGGAAATCACCACTGAATAACTCTAGGTGTATCATTTTCCTTTCAGATGTAATACTGGTATACTGCTATCCTAAAACCATCATTACCAGAATTCCAGAGTGTCCTTATGGATGGGAGGTTAATCAGCTGGCACTTGGAGGCATTTGCTACAATGGGATCCACGATTCAGGATATTACCAATTCACAATCCCAGACCTGTCACCTAAAAACAAATCATACTGTGGGACACAGTCAGAGGTAAGACTGTGAAGGTCAGCATTTCTGACTCGGGAAATTGCTGGACTCACTTGAGAGAGTCCTGTCCTCTTCAGCTTGGAGTAAGCTTTAAGTACTGACGGAAGAAGGAGGCAAAGTGCAGTTATCAAGGAGAAGGAAGAATCACACAGCTGTGCTTCGCAGTTACAGGCAAAGTATTCACAGGCTTAGTGATATTAGTCTGCTGTTCACTTGCACCTGTATTACGCAGAACTTTATTTACTTATGTTTAGTAAGGCATATGAATAGGCAGCACAGCATACAAAGAGCTACCAAACCGTGAGTCCTTGGGGAGGCTGTTTTCATGTCTCAAAGTACGTTCCTAATGCCTCAAAGGCTCAGTACTGCCCACATTTCTCTGTCTCACCATCCACAGTTCAAGAATCCCGTGTATCACTTCTATAACTCCATCGTCTCCAATGACTCCTCAGTGATTGTGAAGAGCCAGCCTGTGAATTACTCATTCACCTGCACGTACAATGCCAACTACCTGGTGAACCAGGCTGCCTTTGACCAAAGGTACATTCTCCACATTCTGGGAATGTGTCTCACCCCATCCTCATCACCACACCTCACTCATACAGAATTTTGTCCTGTCCCCAGGGTGGCCACTGTCCATGTGAAGAACGGGAGCTCCGGCTCGTTTGAAAGTCAACTGTCCCTCAACTTCTACTCTGTAAGTGCTCTTTGCCACTCACACTTTCACCTTCACCTTACAAAGGCTTCAGCCAAAGAGCTGGAAAAAACCAGGGCTGCTGCTCCTGACTTCTACGTGTCATGGAGCACATTATTAGCCTGGAACAGATAATTGCAGTGGGATTGGCAGAGGTTTTTCTTTCTGCTGATTAACAGGGATATACTTAAAGTGAACAGAGCAGACACATGCCAACTGTTCTTTTAATCCCTCAAAATCAGGCAGATTTTTCTGCTGAGAGGTACATTTCTAACCTGCTGACAGGTTTTATAAGAAAAAGCAAAACTTGTTTGTAGTCCCACTGCAAGAGCAGCATGAATCTGCACGTACTGCTGGCCTTGCATGACCTCTATAGACACAGCAAAGCTCCTTGCATTTCTCTTGCAGTTTTCCCTGTGGTCCTTTCACCTGACAGATGTTTCATGTACCCCACAGATCTTTAGGTCGTACTGGAATTTTGTTGCCAACAAAATATTATCCCTTGATATCAGGCAGATCTTTTGAAGCATCCCTCTCCTCTCCACAGCTCCACTGCACTGCTGGAGCAGCCAGCTCCTGGTTTTGGAGTCTTCTCTCCACAAAAGCACAGTCAAAAGCACCAAAACAGCCTCACTATTTTAGCACAGCTAGAAAAAGCAGAACTAGTAACATACTGTGTTAAAATTGTAGGCCAGGTAAAAGGAGTATTTACCACTACGTAAACCAATGCTAGGACTAAGCAAGTTATTATTTGTATAATTCTGGTGCTAGCTTTGTTACCATCTTACCCAGTGAGAAGCAGTGGGATTTAAGGTAGGCACCTCAGTGTATTTGTAACCAAAACTTCTCACCTGAGCACCGCACTGCTCCATGTTCAGCAGGCTGGCTTTTTTCTTGTGATTTCTGCTTGTCTTCATTCCTTTTCCTCAACATGTGGCCATGTCCCAACTCCATTCCCATTCCAGACAGTCATCTCCACTCTCACCATCTTTCCCCACCACCAGAAGCAGCAGCAGCAAGCTTGCTTCCCACCCATGCTGTGATACAACACATACTACAACCCAAACAGCACCAAGTTCTGTCACTTATCATCATTATATGCCAAATATTAAAAAAGGATTTTAAAATATCATCTTGGGTTTGCAATAGTCCTACTACCAGTGTAGAGTCTGGAGGCTGCAGGTTATAAGAACCCAGATTTCTGGGGTCAGTCTCTCCAGTGGTGTCTCAAGTTGAATCATGCCATGCTTTGCATGTTACGAGTAATGTGTGATGCCTTTGTCTTTGTCTTTCAAAGAATGCCAAGTTCTCAAGTATAAAGGAAGCCCCCTTTGTCGTTGAAACATCAGAAATTGGTTCTGACATATTTGCTGGAGTGGAAGCTAAGGGCTTAAGCGACAGGTAGGCAAGGGAAGGAGGAATGAGTAATAAATTGGCAACTGGGACATTCCTTGCTAATCTGGGGTTTGTATCTCCCCAGGTTTAAAGTTGTTCTCAACAACTGCTGGGCAACTCCCTCCTCAGAGTATTTCTACCAGATCCACTGGCCTTTGATCACCAAGGGGTAGGTGCTGGTGGGACCCAGGGGAGCACCTCTATGCAGCCCAGCCCTGAGGATGGCTGGAAAGCTGGTGGTGGGGTATAAGGAAGCAAAGGAAAAGCTGGCTCACAGCAGGGCAAATGCTTTCATCAGACTGCCACCTCAGGAGATGTTTCACTGAAGCCTTGGGGGCTCTGACACTGCTTCTCCACACACAACACAGGTGTGCCACGGACTACTCCATCCTTGTGCACGAGAACGGGAAAACAAACCGGGCCACGTTCCAGTTCAACGCCTTCCGCTTCCGCAACATCCCCAAGCTGTCCAAGGTCTGGCTGCACTGTGAGACGCACGTCTGCGACAGCGAGAAGTTCTCCTGCCCCGTGGTAAGGCCTCTCTGCTGCAGAAACACGCAGTGCCACACTCAGACAGAGGATGTCCAGCCCTTCCCGAGGGTGTGCCAGGTGTAGAGCCAGTGCCAGGGCTCTCAGCAGATGGAGGCACTGCAGTGTGTGAACCCAAGTGGCCCAGCTGTGCACCCTGACCCCTGTCATGCCACAGGCAACATTGGGAAAGTTGTTTAAACGTATTGAGAAATAAGGTAGCCATTGAAAAACTCAGCTCTTGTCGATATCCCAGACTACAGTCCTATCTGACAGCTACAGTTAAATGTAAGCCTGGAAAAAAGGAGAAAGTTGAGCTTTTTCCATTTTACTAAGTATCTCGGTTCTAAGAGCACCCTGGGGGCAGTGGGAGAACCTGGCTTAGTCCCCCTTCCCAAGGAAAATCCTTCCTGCCATGCTGCAGTAAGTGATTGCTCTTGCTGCCATTATATTCTGCATAAAATACATAAATTGTGTCTGGAGCAGGAACTGAGGTAGAAAAGGGGGTTCCTGTGTCCTTAGGTGGGAATATGGTGAGAGTGCTATACAGGCACACAATTTAACATGGCAGGTGCCCACAAAATGTCTTTCTTTAAAGACTTCTCTCTCCACCCTTCACCAAGTCAGAGCTTTGACATTCTTTCTGTTATGCAATCAAATCAGATTTTATTTAACCTGAAATGAAAGCCCAAAATACTCCTTGGCTAACATGCTGTCATTTCAACAACAAATATTTCTTGCTGGAGAAGAGAAAGCACCACTCCTGGTGAGCCCAGTTTTTCTTTCTAACCCCTTTCTCAGTCCAGGAGCCAAATTAAGGCAGCATTTTGTATTATACAGCCTCAGTGCCAAGCGGGGGGAACTGACATGCAAAATTTGCATGTTTGACAAAAACACATTGTTAGAAATTCTAAGTTTCAAAGACAAGAGAAAAAACTTTCAGATTTTGTTGTTTGTTTTTCAAGATTTCTTCAACTTTTTATCCAGGCACAGATCAGAGTTAAAAGAAAACACAAACCCATTACTTCGTATGCGCCCTTCTGGCAGTACTGTCAAACATCTACATCATCCTTTCAGGCACTGTGTGGAATTCCCACCTCACCCTCCAGCACAGGATAATTGCTCGATCAGGCTGACATCCCTCAAGTCCACTTCCCACTCAAAAATGCAGCTGGTGGTCTTCTGCAATTAAGGTTGAACCAAGCTGGTGGTCTGTGCTTACAAGCGACTCATAACCAGAATTACCACATGCTGAGTTTGTAATAAAAATGCCCACAGCTGGGGATCTGCAAAGGTCAGGAGATGGACAAGGACCTTTAATCTGCAGAGCACTGCCTCCAATACAGACCTTGTCAGCTGTGACAGGCATCATTAGTGCTGGACATGAGCTGATCTATATGGAAGGGATTTGGTGCTTCCTGTTTCTACCCAAGGGGCAACAATTATCATTAGCAATAAACAAGCACAGAAGCCTTCACAGAGGTCAGGGGTTAAACAGATGGAGCTCAATTTCCCCCTTCTTGACAGGAGTTTTGTTTAAGGCAGGGTGGGAAAGGCAGCCCACCAAAATCTTCAGAAAATTAACTGTAAAGACTCTCCTTAAAACTCTCCTGCACTAAAAACCCCAGTAATTAGAAATACAGGCAGAAACAATAAGTCCCTAGAAAATATGCAGCAATTTCCTTGGTTGGAAACATGAGAATTGTGCCTGGATTTTTTTTTTTCAATAATTTTTAATTCTTTTGGTATACATGGCTTTCTCTCTGCTCTCTTGAGACATGTGACAAACGCAAACAGCGCGCGGAACAAACCGGAGGTGTTTTAGTGGCGGAGATCACCGTGCGCAGTAAGTGACTGGGTTTGTGGGGCGCTGCTCCCTTCGGGAAACAATGAAGCTGGCAGCATAGGAGCAAGCAGAGGGAGCCAAAGCCCTCTGCCAGACCCCTTTCCCCGGGGGAAGCAGGAGTCTGGAACAGAAGTGGGTCCCCTCCAAGCTCAGTGAAACTCTCCTCGTTTGCCAAGTGAGTCAAGGCACCCCTCTGGCGTTTATGGTAAATGGCCAAACCACTCACACACCGAGCTGGCAGTGAAAGCTCCGTTCACCTGCCTGTGACCTCAGCGGCAGCTCAGACATGCTCTGACAGGTTGCACGGGAGTGGGAGAGAGGTCAGGAGCAGCAGGAAAGTTTTTCTTTACACTGGGGGTCCGTACTTCAGCATATCCACAACACCTTCATGTTCTGTGGGGATGCTTCGTGCCTGTCCCTCCTGACACACTGGTTGCACTGCCATCGGGCTTCCCCGCTGCAGAACAACTGTTTCGTCTAACTGATGCCTCCTGCAGGCACCAGGGATTTCTCTCTCAGCTGGTTCATCTTTTGAAACAAGTCCTTGGAACAAACAATGTTTTCACTAGAGCCCTTCATACTAGTTTATCAACTGCATCCACTCCAATCTGAAAGCCAATTTAAAATTACAAATACACGTAGAGTAGAATTATTATAATCCATTATGTTGTACCAGCAAACCCCCATCGATGTTAGAAGATAAAAGAACTGAAGATGCTTTTATGACTTCAGACAGTAAATCCAAGAGGAAGAAATATTCAGAATTCCAAAATGTGGCAAATGTTTTTTGCTCTGCTTTTACAAAGCACGCTGGTGCACTTTGCACTGTTTTAAACATCATCCTGATGTAGTCTTTTTCCTCCTCTTTTATACAGGCAAAGGTTTATCCAGATTTTACACACTCTCAGGTAAACAGCAAAGTATGTCAATGAAACTATCAATCCCAAACATGGATTTTGAGTGTCTTTGTCAACATAAAATCCAGAGCTCAAAGAAAAAAACTGAAATATTAGCAAATTTGATAGAAGAGTGAATATTGAAAAATCAGATTTTATTTCCCAGTGTTATATACTTTGTTTTCCTTCTTTTGGCACATCTCTCACACTGGACAATAAAATCATAGAAATAAATTCCAATACTGAACAATACTTTCTCTAATTGTCACACCCTCTTCCTAAAAAGGAACAATCATGTTTTACTGGGTTAATAGAGGTGTCTGAAAGCATTTCTGATTGGAAAGGGTTTGAAACACACCTCTCAAAGTCTATTTGTTAATATTTGATATGTTGACAGAGCCACGTTAGGACAATTTTATTGAATGGGGTGGGAAGAGAAGGTGAAAGGGAGCTGACAGGGAAGTACTCACATATAGCCTGTGTTTCTCTTACAGATATCATCTTCCACCTACTCTTCGTAATTGGATTTTGTGCTGTTTTATTATAAAATGCATCCCAGCTGTGTTTCTTAACTTTCCCCAATCCTCTTTGGACCTGGACTTCTTTACTAAAGATGTTTATTTTACAGAGGAAAAAGGAAAGCCTCAAAAAATCCTTGTGCACCATTTTACCAGATAAATAAAACATTCGATGAGCTTTGTGCCTCAAATACTGGAAAATCCCAAAGCAGATTTGCTTCTCCCAAGTCTCTGCTGGCATTTTAAACTAGTGAAAACCCTTGGGTTATGTATTCTATTGATGCCTCCTTTTAAAAAGCTGTGATGGCAATAGAACTTGTTTCTAAAAGAAATGTAGGGATGTGCAAATTCAGCATTTTTCAATGCCAAATTTACCTTCAGGGTCCCCCTTCCTTGTCAGTCTCAGTGTGGTACCAACCTCGCCTCCAGGCCTGGTCTCTGCCCTCCAGGCAAAGTCCCAGTTTGTCCTGTGAAGCCTTTGAACAAAACGAAAACCAACCCAACACGCTGTGCTTTTCATGTAGCAGTAATTAGAAGGTGCTCAGAATTAATTACCTGACATTTCTTTCCTGATTCTCAGTGTTGTCAGTATTGATTGGTTGGATTAAGTAGAGCACACCGTAGGAGTAGGACGTCTTGCTGACTGGGGCAGGCTCAGTGCTGGATGGCTACATGGTGGGGGGGCATATTGAGCACATCTGAGGTTGGAAAAAAAGCTAATGAGCTTTACACTTCCTTGAAGGCATAGGTGGTGGCAGACACAACAGGGGCCAGGTGTTAGGTCTGTACCTGAGTAACAACAGCAAGAAAAAATCACTGGAAAGGGAAACCATGATTTATAAAAAGCAGGAAATATCCGGGCATGAAACAATTCCCCAACAAGCATAACACTAGGTTCCTTACTTCCAGTAGTTACTAGAACAATACTGAAAAAAACTCTTGAAAGTGTAAGAAACATTCCTAGACCTTTTCCATGAAACTTCCAGGATCCTAAATGTGAAAGACTGAAGAATGACTACAGTTGTTACACTTCCAGTTAATGAACATGGTGGATGTACCTGTGGCTGCACATACTGAAGCATAAGCCCATTACAGAATTTTTGCTATTGTTTGTAGAGAGGGAGCCTTATGAATAATTCTGTTATAGATTTTCAACTCCCTTTTCTTGGCGAAAGCTCATTGCAGTGAAGATAATGCAGAGCTAGAACACGCATCCATTACAACGCAGCGGTAAAATGAACCCATTTAAGTCCATCTGCACGGACTCCTCTCGCTCCTCCAGGTGCAATCTCAACCCGGAGATTGTTTCCGAGCTCCGGGGGTGCGCAGAGCGGGGCGCCGTTCCGCCCGCCGCACAGCAGAGGGCGCTCCCGGGACAGCAGTGCCCGGCCGGGGCCCGTGGGCGGCTGCGGCACCGCCGGCTCCTTCCGAGCTCCCTCCGAGGTGCCGAGGCACCGCCGAAGCTCCTTCCGAGCTCCCGAGGCACCGCCGAGCTCCTTCCGAGCTCCTTCCGAGCTGCCGAGGCACCGCCGAGCTCCTTCCGAGCTCCTTCCGAGCTCCCTCCGAGGTGCCGAGGCACCGCCGAGGCACCGCCGAGCTCCTTCCGAGCTCCTTCCGAGCTCCCGAGGCACCGCCGAGCTCCGCGGCGGCTTGTGCTCCACAGCATATTCTGACCGGCCATGATCGCCCTGCAGGGTTTTCGCCCGCGTTTGCAGCATGGCCTCCTTTTCCTCTGCTCTCCTCTCACTGACGCCCCACGTTCCAGCACCTGCCAGGTGGCTTTACCTCTTCAAATCCTTGTCCTTCTCCAAAGCCTGTTTCCTTTGCCTTGCTTTCACAACATTCACTGCACTCCTATCGCGGCTATTTGGTGCAGAAAGCCTTGAACCCAGTTTCCTTGGTAGGTTGATTAATTCTTTCCTGGTTATGCAAGAAGTGTGGCTTTGGAACAAACCTTGCAGGATTTCAGCAGCTGTGGAGTGTGCCTGTGCATTCCAGGCTGCGTGGGACGGAGCCTGTGGGCACACAAATCTCCTGTCCGGGCGGCTGCACTGAGTGGGGCTCAGGCACCCTCCTGCCTGTCCCGGTCTGCATCACTGTCTCCCTACAGCCCAGAAATGGTTTATTGCTAAAAGCAAACAATCAAAACACAACTGAAAAACAGCTGCCAGATGTGACTGTATCTATCTGCCTGTCTATCTGCCAGAGAAGGCAGCAACGTATGAACAGGTTTCAGCTCCAGAAGTGCTTCTTAAGAAAGCAAAAGTTGTCCATCCTAAATAATTTGCATAAAAAATATGGAATATAATCCACCTTCTTTTTTCCTAACCTGCATATGGCTTATCACTCCTTATTCTACTAAACACTATTTATGTTGCAGTATCAGAAAAGGCAAAGATTGCTAAAGATTTTAGGACAAGATGAAGTTTGCTAGATTTCATCATTTCAGATGGACTAAAATGATGGGTCCTTTCCAGCTGTCAGGGCATGAAGATGCTTGCCTTGATCTCTGCATCTGAAAGTCAAACCTGAGTCTGGCCATGGAAATACAGGGACGGGAAGGTTAGTTAGAGAGGAGGCAGATAATCTGTTTAGAATACAGCATTTGTCTCAACAAAGGTTCCAGTTGGGGTTTGTCCCAGTTCTTCCTTCCATTTGGGTGAACTTTAATGAGATATGAATTTTTACATGCTTTCCTTCCCACAGTTTGGCACGGCAATGCTGAAGCACAAGGTCACCGAGGTCATGACAAGAAGTAGGAGAGAAATGAACACACACAGGCGTCAAGATGATAACACCGCTTGCAGCACAATATTGCCAGTACAGTGACACACTTTACACAACATTTTGTTCATTAAATATAGGTTCACTTCTCACTAGCACATGGTAAACACCATTAACCTGGGTGGCCTTTATTTGACAGTCACTGCAGATGCAAATAACAATTAAGAAGGTCCAACAAAAACTGCTAATGAAAGAATGAGCCAAATCTAACACAAAATGTGCAAGTATGCCACATTGCAAGCTGGTACCTTCCATCATGGACAATCTATCCTGAGTATTCCCAAAGAAGCAGTGCTGTTGGCACTGTGATTCCTGTCCTGCCACCCCAGGTCCAGTAGTGAAAAAGAAGGAGCAGGTTCTGAGACTGTCAAGTCAGAATTAATGATGGTCAAGCCTCATGATGATTAATGCCTCACATCCTGTGCTGTGATCTCACAATTTCAAATCCAAACTTTAGAACAAAGCCTCACTAGGTGTTTACTGGGGGACATGCACATGACCCTGCTGCAGAGATGCCAGGCTGGGTCTGACCTGACATGCCCACCTTGTGCAACCCCTGGTAGGGCAGCCCTGGAAGCAGTGAATCACATCAGGGCTGAAAGCCTTTCTGTAGGGGGATCTCAGCTCCGTAGCACACAGAGGTAAACATTGCATGTGCTGCCAGAATTGGCAATACGTTACACAATATACACACAGGCAATGTCCCAGATCCAGGTGCCATGTATAGAAACTCACCATTCTCATTTAAATACCAACTTCATCTATTTATTCTGTAAATCCATGACAGTTTGTTTAAATGTCCCAGTCAGGGACACGGAAAAACTCTACCTCAGAATAGTACCATGACTCACTACATACAAAACACATCATAGAGGTACATGGTGTGTATTAGGAGTGAACCTCTCACTCTGTACTGAAGATCAAGTCTTTTCAAGTTATTCCCATCCAAAGGGCAGCTCACAGGTGCAGAGGAAAAAATAGCTATTGATTGATTGGACCCCATGGCCCTTTCATGCAGCATATCACTGCAGCCCTTCAAAGGTCAAGTTCACTGGCTTCAGAGAAATAAATAGTAATTCTTGCAGCCTGGCAGTCAGGCACACAAGGCTGAGAAAAGTGTCCTGAGCTCTATCTGAAGCCACGTTGCACTGAGAAGCAGAGATCAGGCGTGCTTTCCAAGACATTTTTCTTCACTTTGTTGTTACAGGGAAAACCTAGAACACACCTCTTTAAAAACAATTATCTTAGATACGTTCCAGTTCTAAAACCTAAGAGAAATGTTATGAGATTTCATGATATGAAGCCCACCTGCAATGCCAACTGCTGCTCTGGGGTGCAGTCTACAGCTTTCCCAGATTGCTTCTTGCATTGAGCAGCCTGTGCCTCCTCCCCTGCTACATTTTCTCTCCATGTGGCCTCATCACACCCTCCTCCCACAGACCAGCTCTTGAGAATTTACACATTATGGCACAAAGCATCCACTAGAAGGGATCCCACTCTGTTGCTCCTCTGCTTGCAGTCACCTGCTCCTAACTGAAAAATAACATCTGCATTTTTCTTCTGGGAGCAAGCACATCAACACACCTCAGACAGAGACATTCAGGATGGATATTATATTAACTTTATCTTTAAAAGACAATCCACAATAGGTAGCACAGACTTGTCAGTAACATGGCCCTGAAGTGTGTTATGAGAAGATCTTGCAGGTTTAAATTTCCTTCTGCTTTTCCATAAGCACATTCTGCAGAGTGCAAATGCTGCAGTAAGGCGTGACAGGAAGTGGGGCACGTAGATCCTACAGCTTGGTGAGCGCTAAAGCTGAGGCCTAATGCTAAAGCAAAGGTCTGATGCTAAAACAGACCTCTTATCACTGTGAAATGTTTGCCCAGCACTATAAATTTACATGGTGATTAATAAGCACTGATAAGAACATTCTGACCACTTGTCACTGTCTCCATGCCCAGCACTTCTGTGCTAGCACCTTCTAGTGAATACTTCAAAGTACTCTAAAAACGGTAACTGATTCATCTGGAAGATTTAATCTTCCCTTTACAAACTGAGAAGAACTGACATATAAAGAATGTCATGAGCAGGTCATGGCACAGGATCATATCAAATTGGCACTCATTCTGGTAGAGGGGAATGTTTGTGGAACAACAGAATATTAATCAAAGAAAAATATGTAGCTTGATCTGATACTTTTGAGAATGAGTTGTGAATTGAAAAAACTTGCAAATTTTGCATTTATTTTATCTGTATTGGAAAGAGAAAATCCTTATGTACACAAAATCAATAAATTCAAAGGTTCTGATACACAATTTATGATGTACCCGGTGACACACAGTAACAAATCAAAAGTATCCATAGCCAACATAAAATAAAACTCAAAGGTTAATCACCTGGGAGGAAGCTTACATCAACAGGTTTTCCCCCACACATGTGCTAGGTGTGCCACTGTGCCTCAGTGGGTGGCAATCCCTACCTTCCATTGCACCTGGATCCTCCCCCCTCACAGTCAGCCAGACCCGGGCTGCTAACCTGTGTGAAGGGGAATAATGCAGTTTCAGCTTCCATCTGGGTCCATGGCCTATCTCGAAAGGAATCACAGCACTCAGGAGTTTCACAGACATAACAGATATTTCTTCAGTGCTGTTGATCCCACTGGGGATGGGTAGGCTGCACGTATAACATCACCAGTGGTTTATACCTTTAGCAACAAAAGGAGCACAACTATTGAATTGCATATCCAAGACTTGGGGTGCATGATGCAAATTAACCTGAACCTTCAATCCTGCAGTGACTATTTTCCAATATGTAAAGGAAATTGGAGGGGAAAAAACAAATATTTCGAAGTTACTGTATCATTGTTCTTTCACCAGGCAAAACTGAAATTTTTTCAGTGTTTTTACCTAGGAGGGATTTTCAACCACTTCACAACTATATTTGTCAGATGGGGAAGTAAGTTTCATCCTCACACGCATTAATAGCACCAAAACCAGGCTGCCTAAGGATGTACAGTTCCTGTTCCTGTGCCACATCTCTGCCATCTGCTCAGCAGCCTGTCTAAAAGTGTTTTCTTTCTCCAGAGCAACTTGGATAATGAGTTTGGATAAGGCATGATATCCTCACTATTATTCCCAGTTTTGGACTTCATCAAGGCACTCTTCACCAGCTGCTGTAGACCTGCTGAGAGTCTTATGGCAAGGTTTGTTATTAAATGGAAAAGTCCCAGGATGGGCAGACAGATCCCTGTAGAATTTCCTTTGCTTATTAGTGGAGGGAAGGAGAACAGGCATTCAAAAATCATTTTCCTAGAATGCCAGGCAGGGGAGAGCCTGAATATTGGCTGATGAACTGCCTGAGCCACACATCACTGGCACCAGGCCAGTAATCCGTGATGCTGCCACAGCTGGTCAGATTATAAAGTCTTTGTACTTTACTCATTTTATGCTGCCTACCTTCAAGAAGCCGCACCTCTCGCTAACCCAGCAATCTCAGATGTCCTGGAGTTAAAAGGCAGAACAGAAGGTCATTCTGAGAAGTGCTCAGGGTAACCAGGCCATTTTGTCAGAACTGCCTGTATCTGATTTAGAGGTACTGATCTCAACCCCGTTGGTGACAGTTAGAACAGAACATTTAGCTACCACCTCAAAATATACCTACGGCTGGTATATGTTCACAAGTCCTGCAACCACCCCTCCAGCTACAAGCTATGATGGGAAGCATCCTGTTGGTTAATTCCAAGTGTATATAGCCATGAAAATCACCTCATTGAATGCTTACAGTACAAAGGATTTTATTGCAGTTTCAGATTCACTGTAAGTGCTTTTCACTCAGACATCCTTCCCATATTTAACTTATTTTTTTTACAGATGTAGCCCCATGGTTTAACATTTCCTTCACAGGTATGGCATACAGCATGGCAGCATCATGCAGATAGGCCACAGAAGAACATACCTTAAGTAACAAAGCTTAACCAACAAACCTAAACCAAAGTGCAGCAAAAATGCAGCAGTCTTGAGCCTGGTTTTGGTATTTGACAAATCATTTTCAGCTAAAAGTACTTTTCATTTCCAATAAATACATTCCAACTTTGTCCCAAATGCAGCTGTGATTTCAGTCCACAATAATTAATTGCCAATCCATATCTAGAACTAGCTAGTATCATTCTTCAAGTAGGAAGGAATAAAAACATACTTAGGAACATCACTCTGACATGGAATTTGGGATTTCTTAGTCCCTGACTGAAAAAAATCCCACACAGGTGCCTCAGATGCATTTTGATTGGACACAAGCTCATTTGAGTATACAAATCTGGGGAAATCACACACGGGGAAAAGGAGGAAGCTTAATTACAGTATCATATTTGGCAAGTGTTTGTAAGTAGGAAACACAATATCGAACCTCTTTCTCTGAAGAAAAGGAGCTGTGAAAGGGCTGTTCCTTCAAGGCTTTCCTAGCCGTCATCCAAAAAAATATAAACACCTAGTAGATTCCCCAGGAGAGCTGAGGGTGACCAGGAATCCATGCTGGTACACCAGGAGAACACTGTTGTTCTCAGTGCATCTTCCAGGAAGATGTCCAGAAACTATGCCCCTTCTCTGGCATCCAATTAGTAACTCCAGTATTTAATGCAGTGAATTCCCTGAAAAAGACTGGAAATTAAGGTCAGCTCACTGCTGGAATGTGAGAAATGTATGCATTGGTGTATTTGTTGATTTTGTCCTATTGACCAGCAAGTACAAAATAAAAAAGTTAAGTTAGACTTACTGCATTGCTGCTGACCTTAAACTGTGAGACAGCACAGACAAGTTTCCCATTTAGTGGAGCTGTTTAACTTCTGGCAGAATTGACGACACCTGAGTGACTGCAGGGCTGAAGGGGAAGTGAACACAGCATGCAGCCACTTCCCTTCCAGTTTGTCACAGAACAAACAGAGCTACTGATCAGTACTAACATTACATTAGTTATTTATCACCACATAGTGAACACTTGTGTAAAGAATTTAACCACGGGCATGTCCCTGAACAGCCCAATGGGCTGTAATTGAGCAGATAAACATGTATTGCTTGTTGAATATCAGTTGGCTGATGATCAGTTAAATATCTTGTGGTGATGGAAAACTAAGCACTTTGTGGCAGCTGGAAACTGCCACCAATATTTTACCCATTAATAGTCCTGAAATAAAGTGCCTGGAGGTAATACAAGAAACAACTGCTTTTTATGCAAGAGGACTGTCAGCTGCAGGCTTCTTTGCTATATAGAAGAAGAATTTCCAGAATATCAAACCAAAACTATCAAGTGATTAAAATCCCTATGAAAAGCATTTCCTTAAGTGATGATGGACAGCAACCTACCAACACAGAAACATATGCAAACAAGACATCAGTGATAACTAAAGACAACCAGAAACAGCTTCATTCATCCTCTTATCTTATTTTTCCTCTCCTTTTGTGGAGGAAAACTCACTTTCCAAAACAAATATTACTTTCTTTTCTTTTTTTTTCTGGCAGTGCTGTGCTAAAATTCAAAAGTTTGATCAATATCTTGGAATTTGGCAGCTTTTCCTGATAGGTAAAAGCAACAGTAATAAGTTCTTCCCCCCACCACTTTGGTCAGGGCAAATATCCCATTTTTCACATCCAGGATTAGTGACAATATTTATCAAAGTCTAGCACATGAGAGTGCAGGAGTAACTGCTGCCTCCAGAGCCTTCCCAAGAAAAGACACACATACAGGCTTTATTTCATTACTTCAGTGCCTGGAGACTCTGAGTAGGGGGCAGACCACCTCATTACAGTGGGCATTAACTAAGGCTGATCAGCAGGAATGGCTTGAGCTCTGCACAAACAGGTGAATCATGGTTGGCAGCAGAACAGTGTCCCAGACAAGCCCGGGAGGACTGGGGCAGACTCTGCTCCTGCTTCACTGAAAATCAGCAGCCTGGCATGCAGGCACACCTTAAACACTGTTCACAGGCCCAGCCCTGGCACCAAGCACCTTTCTAGCCACAAACCCCCATCACTGTGGCAATTAATTAAATGCAGTTTCTGCCTTCTTCTGTTCCACTAATTCACTCTGACTTGGCTCTAAACAGGTGGAGGAGATGGTTTTCTACCTTCTGTCTGATCTTTTGCTTTTACATGTATTTTCTGACTTGTGTCACTTTTTTCTGCATTTCAGGAAGAAGAGAAAGTTACTGTTCTGATTTGCACAGTCTCACTGGAGTTCTGAAATGGGCAGTCACATAGAATTATGGAATATCCCAAGTTGGCTGAGACCCATAAAGGTCATAATGTTATGTGTGGGAGTGGCTTAGTTCAGAGTTTACTGTATTCCTAGTGTCCCATGTGAACAATTTACCTGTGCCCTCCTCCCAGGTAAGAGCAAAATGCTGAATCTATCGTGAGTAGAGCAAAGTCCTCCTCCTGCAGAGTCAGGATGCACCAAGCAAACGGGAAAGCAGCACAGGCTATCAGCATGGTTCTGGGGCTAAGTACAACACCAGCAATAAGTCTGTCAAAAGATCATTTATTTGTGTATCACTTCCCCTGTGGGCAGATCAGTGGCCTGTGCTTGGGCTGTCTATTGCTGCAATATAGAACTGTATTTCTAGGTAACACCACAGAAGATAATATGTACACATTTTTAAAATGACAAAACAATGAGTTTGGAAACTACCTAAGAGGCAAACCTTCAGTGATCACAGCTTCCAAAAACTGTGCTCATGCAAGATGCACACAGCAGATGGCTACAGACTGCTCAGATGCAGATTGCTATGAAATGGTCCTGAGTGCAGGCATCTGAATTAGAGGTATTCCAGCAACTGGATCAGGTATCCATTTAGAGGCAAGGTCTTGCCCTATGTGGATGAGTTGTGTTTTTAAGATATTGGCTACTCTAGATGGAGATGCATTTATCTCTGTGCTGGTGTTAGGCTCACAGTAATCCTTGCTGAGTGTTCTCACTTGCACTATGGAACGGAAGTGTGTAACAGAGTGAAGTCCATAAAATAAATTGCAAAGAGGATGGTTGCAATATTAGTCACAATAGCAATTTTCAGTATTCAGGCACATTTCCTGTTTGTAAAGCTTCACAGGCTTTCTGCAAGAGCTAGTAAGAAATATAAATCATCCTCTAAACAGCTAACAGTAAGGACAGAGTCCACAGAGATTTGAAAACACTATAGTCTTTGGGAACCACATATAACCTTAAAAACTGACTGCCTTTGATCAAGTGTTTACACTTGCACGTTAGCCATAACTAACTAGGAAGCATATATTTACTGTTAAAACCCAAATATGCACCTCAGGTGAGCTCCCAGGTAATGCAGCAGAGGTCTTGGCAGAGAATGTTTATAAAGTACTTGTGCTACTCATTGCAGAGGGCAACAATTTTGACAGAAGTGCTAGAGAAGGACACTGCTCAGCTTTATTGTCTGACCATGCCAAAACACAGGGATATTTCAGTCAGAAACGACAGAAAAAAGTGCTCTAACGATGGTCACATGAAGATGGCCTTTTATTTTGTGCCAGAAAATAAAAAGGCAAAAATTATTTTGTAGTGCAACTCTGAATTGTTTTATCATCTTCAATAATCCAGATTCCCACTGATTTCTTTTTTTCTCATAGGTCGGTTTGGATTTATTGGTCTCCCACAAATTTCAATTGTTTGCATACTTCATAGTGCCATAATCGAGCTCCAAGAGAAATCTTAGGCTATTATCTGATACAGTTACCATACAGTTGAAAGATTACCAAACTAAATTACCAGAATTACTGGCATAAATCACAAAAACTGTGATTTTGTGTTTTAGAGGAAAAAATCATACCCAGAGTAAATCCATTTATACAAGTATTTCCCCAGCTTTTCAGTTAAGTTCTTCAAGAGCAAGGAAGAACTTCAAGAGTTAACCAAAAATGTAAATATTAGAGCCTGAATTCAGGAGACTTCCATATGGGTTGTATTACTAGACTCAGAATAGTTTTCAGAACCTCAATTCAAGATCCTTTTCCTTGAGAAAAAAAAATTGTAAGGGGATTTTTAACAGCTTTATATCATTGAAAATATCATAACTTCAGCTAACCATCTGAGTAATGTCTACTGAGAACATTGGGAAATACTCAGATAATTAATGTCATTTAAAATTTTAAAGTTATGGCATAAAGGAACAACATTAGAAGAAAAATTTCCCAATTTATCTCTGTTTTTATCTGCAACTACATGTTTCAAACCCCACTTTTCTCAGAAACATGATGCTGGCGATGATCACTTCTCCAACCACTGGCACAGGCTGGCCAGACACCCTTTCTCTCTACTCCCCACCCCCAAAGCTGCCTTCAGACTTCAATGTCAAGCTCTGACATACCAGCTCCAAATTTGCAGATTACTATTGGCATGCTGAAATGGCTTTTTCATCAGAGCTGTTATTAGACTCACAAATAGTGTTGCCAAACCACTTGCAGCTTCACAGTAGAATTGAGCACCCATGTAACCAATTCATGATGGAAAATAATTTCAGGGAAGAAAATATTTCACTGCTATCAGTCTGAATTCTTAATAACAAAACTCAGAGATCTAATAATCTTTTATAATCTTTTATATCTTACCCTCCACAACTCCACCTCTAATACACCATAACTCCTTTTCCAGAGAAACAGTTGTCAATAAAGAACTGTTCCATAGACTTCCCACTGAAAGTCTGCCAGTCACCCGTATATGTAGATCAACCAATAAATCTTGATTTTAAACCCTGTGACTCAATTATCTGGCACCATTCTTATGCCTCCAGCAAAAAAAATGGGAGCCAGTGTTTTCAGACATGAGGAAAGTGAAATTGTTGACACCACCTTACTCCCTCTGGCAGGGCTAAGGTTTACTGCTGTTAACCTTGGGCAGGATATAGCAAAGGAAATACACTCCTGAGCAGCAAATAAAAAGAAAAATGCTTGGAGGCTTCTCAGACCTAAAGACACTCCCTGGTTCACACAGGTAAAGTCTAAAGATCTGCAATTATATTCAGTGTTTTATGCACTCTACATTTTCACCCATTAAGCAGTTTCATCCTGTGAAACATCCTGTCTTTTTGACAGTATTATCTCCTTCAGCAATATTTCTTACCCTTTAGATACTAGGAAATATGACTAGTTTTCCATTTTGAAATGAAAAGCAAATTATTGGTCTCCCACAGATTTTAGTTGTTTGCATGTTTTATAGTACCCTACATAGCATTCCTTACCATGATAGCTTCAGAAGGATTTTTACACAGCACCTATTAAGCTCCAGAAAAAGCTATAGTTACGTGTTTTTCCCAAATCTTTAACTAACATATATTTGTCTAGCTTCCTCTATCAAAACATGTCTGACCTTGATAATACTGGAATACCTAAATCATACACAAAATTTCGGTGGTTTTGGCCTGACATTCACATTGGAAGGGACCATACTGAAACTGAGGAGCTTGCAGGAGAGTTAGAGGATGCAACAGGTGACAGTGATCCAAATCAGAGGACAGAGTTAACTAAAAGGGATCATGTGTTACCTAAGTAACTCTTAGGCAATCAGCAATAAATCATTTTTTCTCCTGTGATGTATGTCTATATCAAGATTTATATCCAGGGGATGCAAAGTTTTGCCCTCAAGTCTCTCACTAAAAAAAAACCCAAAAAAAACCTCATTTGACTTGGGAAAAGGTCAGTAAGGAATGAAAAAAAGTAATTGAGCAAACAAAAAGGTTGCAAGATGAAAGCTAAGCACTCTTCCACAGAAGATCATCGTGCTTTTTGCACTAACCCTGTGACAGCACAGAGAACTGCCAGTCACTCCCTGCCACCTGAGAGCAGCCCAGCAAGGCTGGGCTTCATTGAAAGGTTCTTAAACACAACAGCAAGATCTCTCTGAGAGACCCTTTTTAAAGAATTACAATCTCTGCAGCAATAAGCAACTGCTCAAGCTTGTGGCCATGCAAACTGGGGAAGAACCGAGAGGGGCTTCCCCCAAACTCTGGTAAAAATCCACATAACCGGCAGTCACTTAAATGCATTGTCTTAAGATAACTAGAAACCACGATCACAAGGGCTCTGGATGAAAAGGTAATCTAGTTCTTCCATTTTAAACTCTCTGTTAATTATGGGCACTGAACCTCCATTAGAAAAGCTTCAATGTCTGACAAGCATATGGAAATTCTACTGTCAAAATGGATTAATTGAGAAAGTCCTTTTATGAATCATTTCAATTTAACGGGAAAAATCAATTTCAGACTGACATTCTTTACCATATTTATCTATAGCAAATCTATACCATTTGTTATAGATCCTTGAAGCCATACTGGAAGTGATCTTGTAATCACAGAAAAAATACCACTAACAGATTAGACAACTAGAGGGTAGACAGTGTCCCATTAAAACAGTGTTTTCAGGTTTGTAAGGTTGTGAGTAGGCTGGGTAAATCACTGAGGTGAATGCACTGCATAAAAACAAGTTATTATTACGTGAGGGTGTAGCTGTCACAGTATAAAAGATGGTTGAGCAAGCAGATCGAATAGCAAAGAGCAGGAAGCTAACAACAGTGCTAAGGAGTTTACAGAAACAACAACTAATATTCTACTGAAAGAGGTGAGTGACTTAAGACAAAATTAACCTAAAGAAAAAAAAATTTTTTAAAGTAGCTTGCTTTGTCCATTTCTTGGGCAGAGGTGCTTAGCTGATGTTAACAACTCCCTGTTGCCACAGAGTTAAGACTTCAATGATATTGTTGATCTCTTCTGCTCTCTCGTGTGTCACAATGCAGGTTTTGATCTTTCATAGTAAGCTCATTAAAAGATGCTAGGAGATTTTTATGGTTTTATGTATGAGGAGTATCCTCTCTAGAATATCTAGTTCCATTTACCAGTCTTGACTAACAGCTACTGTGTGATCACTTGCTTTGTGCGTTTGCACTTTTGGGGTGGAGATGAGAAAAAGAGGGGATGGAGATGGGAGAAATAAAAATTCTAAATTCTTAACTTCTATGACAACTATTTGATACATGGAAATCTGTGAGATAATGAATCTATGTATACTGGTATGTATTTTTGAAGAGCATGTGGAATTACTGCAAGACTGGAAGAAAGCAAATAGCACTTCAACGCACAAGATAAAAAGGAGGATCCCAGCAGCAGCATGGATGCTATTTTTTCAAATAATGAAGTAATACTACAGAATATTAACTACACCAGTGACTACACAGAGCTAAGTGAAGCCACCGACTCTACTGCCTGGATACACCTCCTCAGAGAAGGTTTTTTTAAAACATTTTTTTATTAATTTTTTCTTTTTAAACAAACACAGATTGCAAAATTTGGAGATGAGAATGCAAATGAGATGAAATCCATCTGGGTGTTACAGAAGTGTTTCCTAATGTGTCTTCTTGCAAAAACTTAATTTAAAAAAATTAAAAACACCAGTGTGCACCACTTTTGAATGAAATAGAACTAAAGGAAAGAGAAGGAAGACTCATAATTTCCAGCACTTGTCAGAATCTCCAGAGCCTTGGGTTGTCCTCCAGCTCTGTTGGGAGGCTGAAGTCAAACACCTTCTATAGTAGTTCCTGCTCTATGGAAATATGGGACCCTTTCCTTACATTTGGTCAACAAGACGGGTTCGGGATTTATTACTCTAATATGGAATAATTAATGATATTACTTACACCAAAGGTTTTACAACAATATGTGGGTGTATAAAATGAAGTGTGGCATGTGACAGCACCTCAGGAGGAAGTCTTGCAATGATCTGCACTCCACACCGTGGGCTGAAACATGAGTAAACTTGGGATGTCAGCAGCCAGAAGAGGACAACAAAGGGTGTTACCATAGAACAAGTCTTTTTTGTGGAATGTGTGCACAGCATATGGAGCAGATACTGCTTACTGTATTCAAGCAGTTTTTACTGTTTACAAAGTGATGGAACAGTTTAACACTTGTCAAGTGCTCCTCTGCTGTTCAGAACCAGCTGCCTAATGCTCATTTAATTAATGATCCATTTCTCACTGATGACACTGATTTGACATTTACAGTATTTATAGCATTTATTGCACGCTCCTTCTAACAGAGAGAGAGATTTCCTTATATGCTCCACATGAGCCCAGGTTAAATGCCATCATTTCCTCAAGGAAGATTTGAAGTTGGATGTTACCAGTTATAAACAGAGATGTGGTATTGCAGGAATATTTTCTAGCATTTGCACTGCATACCTCTACCAGGAAGCACCTTCTTTGGATTGCTACAGAGTGAGTCAAAATGCTGCGATTGCAGTCATAGCAAATTCATCTAAAGCTATGGGCAGACTGCCAGAGAAGCTCAAAGCACAGTTTTGGGGCAAACTATGCCATGGTGGGTGTTGTGTTTGAAAGGTTGAGAAAGGAGCAGGCTGTGTGCCAAAGAAGAGGCAACACTCAGGAGCTCCAAGCAGCCACAAACACAGTAACATCCCATGGTACAGAGATTAATCCTGGCAGTGCTGCCTCAGGCTTAAAAGGTACTCAAAGTAGCATGAGCCAGTGCCTGAAGTGCCACCCCGGGATGTACAAGACTGGGGCTGAAAACAGTCTGCTTCTGAATAGTTAAAGTATTTCTCAAGGCTGGTATCAACTGCAGCAAATCATATTGCAAAACACCCAAGCCCAGCTGAAAATTAAGTGAAGACATTGTGCTTCAGCATTTCAGAAGAAAATAATGCTATTCTGTTCAGCTAAAACTCTTCTCTTACTTTTTAAAGTTTGAAAGATCCTCAAAGCAAAATAGGGTTCAGCTTTCTGAAACTGCTAGAGCCCACATAAAACTCCTTCCTAAATAGCTCTAAGGTCTCCTAGAAAGTGCTTTGTGGGAAACAGCCTGAACAGAAATCAGCTGCTCATAAGAGAAAATGATGGAGCTGACTGCAAAGAAAAGCTGACTCAGGAGTTCAGTACAGCTGAAGAGCACTACTTGCCTGGATTTGCTGTTAAGTGCTTACCCTTCTGTCATTTGTTATAATTACCAAACAAGCCCCCTTCCCTCCCATTTCCTAAGAGAAAGTACCAACTTCACAGCAGAAGGAATATGCTCCCAGATCTGGCACAGGCACAAAGCAATCTGTATCAAAGGAAGTTCTCACCACAAGCAGATGAGAAGTTACAGGAAAACCATGTTAACACTATGTTAACTTACACGAAGACTTACAGAGAGGCATCAATTTTCAATCTCCTCCCCACATCAAATTCCCCAGCTTGTTGTCACAAATTTTCATGTCATTTTAGCAACTACTGGCAGGAGCATGGGGGTGTCACAAGAATTTCAGAATTTTTTACTGAGGGAGAAGGTGAGATGCATGCTCTGTAACAACCTGTGAGCCCAGAGGCAGAAGAAACAACTCCAGAGGGTACAGAACCCCTGACAAAATCCTCCTCACTCCTCAGAGCAGTAGTCTTATGCCAAAGCACTCCTCCAGAAAAGCCTGGAAAAGGAGCACAGCTTCTATGGGAAAGTAGCAGTCAAACTGGGTTTTACCAAAGAAGACAGATGCAAGTCTGGGTCAAAAATTAGGCAAAGCCTTCCCCCATGCCAGCTGAAACTGGGAAGACATTGGCCTAAGCACTGTTCTCAGATACCAGAACCCCAGAATCACAGGACTAGGAGGGCGAAGCAAGCAAACCACAGAAACAGAGACTCCACCTCAGCCTTTGAGCAATCTGGTCCGAAAAGGATGAAACGTTCTCCTGCTGAACCTGACAGGTGAAGGCATCAGAAGAATCCCTGGCACTGCAAACAATCAGCATAAACAAAAGCTGAGATAAAGTTACCTAAGGACGACTGGTCAGAAATGGCTGCTGACGGCAGTCTGAAGAGCGGAGTCCAGCTTCTGGCTGCCATGTGGGTAGGAAGCATTCCGAGGTGCTTGAGATGCCACAACAAGCTCAAAGGTGTCTGGCACATTAACCAAAGCATTGGCAAGGTTCACCAGAGCAAGAGCTATTGCAGCACTGACAGGCAGGAGTGGCACTGAAGGGCACAATGAGACGTGCTGTCACCAAGTGGCAGCACACCCATACCTCAGACCCTACACTTTCCTCTTATTCCTCTTTGTATTCTGCTGGCTCCAACTTCTTTATGTGTCACCAGATATTAATTAAATAATCTAAACTAATCAGAGCATTTTGGTTTAATTGTTTCAATGGCATCCTGAGTTTAAGCTCAATATATATTGCAACCCAGGGCAGGTCAGATTTTACAGCTTATCATATATTGTTTTTCACACTTCAGCTGGAAGGAAAACAACTGGGTATATGTGATACAGTATGAGAGTAATTGAGGATGAGGCAAGTACCACTTGCAGTGAAGTGCAAGATTGCCTCAGCCATAGTGTTGTTCATCTCTCTCCATCTAAGCCAGAAGTAACATTCTGTATAGGACAGCACAGGTAGAAATTCTCTTCCTGGACAGAAAAGCGCACACTTCTGCTGCCATCCTAACCCAGGAGAAATCCCTGTTTTTGTTATATATTTACTGCAGATCCTTTCTGTCCAGAACAACTTAAAACTGGGAAACATGCTAGTTTTAAAACAAATGAGAAGTCACACTGAACACAATGGAAATTCAGCTAAAATGTCTGTGTTTAAGTGCTCACCATGACAAATCTGTTTAATGAGTTGTCATTACTTCCCCCAGGCTACTGTACCTTTTGACAATCCTATCTGCTGTAGCTCAACTAAAAGGCATCAGATTCATCCCTTTTGTAGGTCTATTGCAGTGATTGCAGAGGAAATGCCTTAGAAGGGCACTGGAGCATTTACACACCCATACACCACACACTGATTCTGAATCACACTGTACTGAACCAGGTACACAAAGTCATTTACTCACCTTGCTCCAAACCCTTACTAAACATGACCCAGGGGTTACAATTTAGCCATGGGAAGTACTGGTTGCCTGACTTTGAATATCACTACCTTTTTTCCTCAATGTATTTCCCTGAACTGCAATATACAACTGTGTATTTTTAGTCAAGCAAATGGCTTTTTCAAGGTCAGTAGCTTCACTTGGCACAAAATTGAATTTGAAAATTCTTTATCTATACAACCCTGAAAACCCACATGTGCTATTGAAACTACCTCAAACACAGTCTCTGCATTTCTGAACCTATTTTTAGGAGCCAAAATACAAGTGCCTTAGTCATTACATAAGCAACTTCAACAAGAGAGGCTTAATTAAAATCTAAATTCTCAGTTCAAAGCAATGCTTCTTTTTGTGATCTTGCATGATAGTGATCTCAAAAACCTCCTAAAAATTAGCTCCAGTGGTCTGTTTACACAGATTTCTAAAGAAATACATATAATACTGTGAAAATTAAAGACCATGCCAGTACTGATCAAACAGCATAATTCACTGGTCTTTTAAATCCATGTATCTAATGAAAACCATAGAATTAAATCACAAAAGCATTGGACACCTCATCTTACAACAATCCAAGTCTTGAACTCCTTATATTTAACCTAGTCTTTAATTGGGGCAAAGCTGACTCAATCAAGGCTTAAGCTGAAGCACAGATTGAGGAAAAAGATTTCAGAAATCACAGACATTCTGCATTGTTTCTATAATGATGTATAAGTAGAAGACCTGCCATATTTTAAAGGCTGAACCTCTGTTGGTTTATAATTATTGGTAATCAACATCAATGGCATTATCTCAGCCTGAAAGGAAAAAAAGAGTCCCTGTATTAGAGAGTTTCTAAATTAGAGATGGACCTCAAATCTCAGAATCAGAACAAGAACAAAACTCCAAGGCTTATCCTTTGGGTTAAGCACAGGTGGACAGATGAGGTCCAAGACACAACACACAAAGGACTGTACCAGACATCTTAGCAAACCATTGTATATACCACTGCAACATCAAAAGCTTGTTATCTTAAAACCAAAAATTGTAATTCAGTTGTTTCAATAAGAATTAAAGCATCTAATGAAATCACTGATAACACTTAGAAGCAATCCAAATGGTCTTTAAACTTTCCTCATCTTAAATATTACACGTCAGATATTTCTCACGTTGAACATCAGCTTTTTCCTTTTATTAGTATGAAGATTCAAAGTCTAAAGTCACCAGGAACGATTTGCTCCATCTTCTTACTTCCAGTTTGAATGGTCAATAGTCAAAGTCTCTGTTCATGAACTTTCATGTCTGCTTGTGCTGCCCACATTTTATCCTGGCAGTAGGGGAGGCTAAGTACAGGAAAATGTTCAAGTAAATGTGTGAGTGGAATAAGAGAACTGGACTTTGCAAATGAATCAGTAGCTTCAGTTCTTGGGTCATCTATGCATCTCATCAGATTGAACAGAAGAGATCAATGCCAAATATTTCTTTTGTGTCAGAACTCAGAAGAATTAGTCTTTTGAGGACAAATTCTGATCCCAAATAGACCAATGTAAATACACTCTAAAACATATTAAAAAGTTTCCAGTCAAAATCAGTAGAATTATCTGTCAGTTGTTATGCTTAGAGTGAGCAGGTCAAGATAGAAATCAGATGCTTTTATTCCTGCAACATAGAGAGTACCAGCTCATACTCGTATGTATTTAACACCTACAGTTATCTCAACATTCTGTTTTGTCTGGTTTTAAAACCATAGACACTTATGGGCACACACCACTCAACCTTGCATGAAGAGAGGAGAATGAAAGATTGTCAGTGGTAACATGGAAGCAGCAAATTCACTCAGATGCTTCAATTTTATGCAGCAGCCACATCCTGCAACAAAAGTGCTGTGCAGCTGTTCTTAGGCACCAGAGAGCAACTGCAAATACATGTGCAGCCTCCTTAATTGTTAAAACAGTTCAATGACACATCTATGCCTTTCACATAAATGTTTTAACAAAGTAAAAATTACTTATAATATCCTGGCACCAAATTTTACTATGTCAGGGCAACTATTTAGGCTGAAGGGTTAGAGTTTATTTTGTGTTTATCATTCAACAGCCTATTGCATGTGAGTAGATTTCACAAGACCAATAAAAAAGAGGCTTCTTATATGGGACCTAGAAGTGATTAAACTCCATCTTTGTGTGGTAATGACCTTTAGCTCTACTCTTTCACAGCTCAGACTGATTGCACAACCTCATCAAGAACAATTTTTAAGCAGCATTCAGGGATATCCTGCAGTTGTATGTTCATTGGCAGGTATCTAAAATATACCTCTCAATCCTGCATTCAGTAATGGAGCTGGAACAAGGCTGGAAGAAACATTCTTCAATTTCTTTTGTTCACTTTTGGTTCCTTTCGGTCCCTTTCTTCATCATTCAAGAGTCAAGTGAATTGATTCCATTTGATAGATGTGTTAATCTGAATAGTGATACTTTAGATCAGCATAGAAAATTAATCCAAACGGGGGAGAGAAATTATTGAGCTTTTTGTCACCTGTAAAAACTAACAAAGGAAAAATTGTATTCTCACCATCTTGAAAGCCCCATGCATGCAGACAATTCTGTCAAAAAGTAATACTTTGAATAAATATTTTGAGCCATAATCTGCTCAGAGATTCCAAAAATGACTAGCCTGGTACAATTCATGGAGCCCCTGCTAACCTACAGAGAATTTATTATGGCATTTGTCATCAGTTTTCTTCATAATTATGTCTTTAGGGGAAAAATTACCATTTTCATTAACTGAAACAATATTTTTCCAATCTTCTTTAAAAAACTCTATGTGTGTGGGTCTGCCTTGACCTCCTCTTTTTCAGAACTGGGACGCAGGTGATGTTTGCACAGCTGATTTAGGTTATTTTATGTCACTGTTTGTGTGCTTTGGTCACTGAGATCACAAATTACAGCATCACTCATTTGGAAACAACAAGGAGCACAGATGATGCACACAGACAAACCTGCAGTACAAAATATAGCCCATTGCCTTCCAGGACTTGTGGATGTGTTTTCTCACACCTGCTTTCAAAACAAGCTGAAAAAAGGTTACCTCCTATTAGCAGTTCAGCATCTGACCAAGACCTCCCCCTGCCAGACTCAAGGATGACACACTCACTGCTCCAAGTGGCTCAGGTCTCCCAGAACAGTTTTTAACAGTGAACTAATCAATAGTTTTCATTCATCAGGAAGAGACTATATAGGTGAAAGGTGGCAAAACACCGCAACTTGGATTAATTTGCTGTTCAAATGAGGTAAAATGCCATGTACTTTATGTACCAGAGAGAGAAAGGGTGGAGAAGGAAAAGCAGTTACAGCTTTGCACATACAGCTAGTTCAGGTAATTGGCTTTGTTCCCTTCTCAACTGACTCTGCTACACTTCCCCGCCTTCCTCCCACACCCCCATTGGTTTATAAAACACATCTAGGAGCCAAAACCACAGATGGTGTCAGTCACTCAGGCTCTTTTGAGACGATGATGCAATATCTACTTAGGCTGAACGGGAACCTGCCTAACTACTAATTATTAGTATCTGTTGCATACCTCGTAACAGCATTGAATCAACTGCTTTGTTTCCCACATGCAAGATGCACCGCAGACAGAAGCCAAGAGACTTCCACACTGGTATCATCTCATTGCATCAAGCTTGGAAAACTCTCCCATACATTTTCTTTCATCCTCCTTAAACTGACATTTTCTAAAAAATAAGAAGAGGTTGCAACCAGAAGGTCTAGGATGGCACAGGTGCTTCCACTTTTATTCATATCCACTGATACAGGCAGGTTCCCTTACCCCAATTAAGAATACTTAAGGTCTTAAGTGAAAAGTGTTAGCATTAGTTTACTTTTCAGATATTTTACAGGAGTCAAATTCCAGCACCAGACAAACCAGTCCTAGATCAACAAAAGCTTTATTATCTTGACCAGTCACAGAATCACAGAATATGCTGAGTTAGAAGGGACCCACGAGGATCATCGAGCCCAACTCCTTACCCTGCACAGGACCATTCCTAAAAGTCACACCATGTGCCTGAGATCATTGTTCCAACACTCTGAACTCTGTGAGGATTGGTGCTGTGACCGCTTCCCTGAGGAGCTTGTTCCAGTGCCCAACCACCCACTGGGTGAAGAATATTTTCTAATATCCAACCTATCCTCTCCTGACACAACTTCAGGCCATTCCTTTGGGTCCTGTCTCTGTCACCACAGAGAAGAGATGCCTGCCCCTCCCCACCTCACAAGGAAGTTGTAACTGCGATGAGCTCTGCCCCTCGGTCTCCTCTTCTCCAAGCTGAACAAAAAGCAGCTTCTCATATGGTTTCCTCTCTAGGCCTTTCACCATCTTTGTTGCCCTCCTTTAGATGCTCTCTAATAAGTGAGTGCTGAAAGGACTTTGCTATTTAGCCCTATCTCTTGGGTCATGAGCAGAAACTGTCTTCCAAAGATCTTATCCACAGCCTTTGGAAGCAAAGCCAGGAAGCTCCACCTGCCAGCCCACCTGCATACCTTACTTCACAACTGGCTTTCTCAAGCAGCATTAAGCACAGGCGCTCTTTTATTCCCATTTCAGAGATAGAGGAAGGCAAAAAAAACCAAACCAAAACCACAGTTGTTAAAATCAACACAAGAAATCTCTCACAGTACAGGCTTGGCCTACTTGGCAGTCGAGCAAGCGCACTAACCTTTGCACAGCGCCAAGAGGGAAGGTGCACCATGGTGAGAGAACCAGCCCCCCGTACATCCTAACTGCGCTGAGAGCCCTGACCCCAAAGGAGTGGCTACTTCACAGACCACTGGAGCGGCAAGGGAAGCCCATGCCTCAACAGCTGGACATGTTAAGGACAGGACTCTACACAAAGCATCTGGTGAAAAATATTGGAATATGTTTGCTTGCTCAAAGTGCAATCTAAGAGGTACCTTTTCTCAGTGCAGCGAGACTTATTCGGTGCCCTGTGCACACCTGGAGTAAATGAGAGCCCTATGAAAAGCACAGGGTTACAGCTTTCACAGGCCTGGGGTTAGTTTTCACAATGCGCAGCTCTCTTCTAATGCTGTTGTGCAAGATTTGTATGTTTAACATTTCTAACCAGCCAAAATTGCTCTTTATATTTGATCAGGAATAATTTTTTTTTTTTACCTTTGAACCTGTTGCAAGGCAGGTTCAAAGGTTACCTGGGTGCAGTGTCGCCTGTTTATTAAAGCCACACTGATGATTCGGGGCTTAGTCCTGCCACAGGAGCTGAGGAAGCACCACTGGAGCTGGGGAAGAGCCAACCCTGGAACATACCTTGGGAGTTGTAAAGCAGCAAAGGAAGCAAGCTGTACCAGCCCCTCCACCCTCCTCCAGCACTGAAGGAAGGTAAGAAAATCGCTCCTGATCAGAGCCCGTGTTTCCCAAGCACTAGGCTTCCTGCTCCTGCAGAGAAGTACTGCAAGTGGGATAATAACCTCAATTTGCTGCAATACCTGGATCCAATGCACCCTTCTTATCACCCTGTGTGCTGTTAAAGGCAACAGCTGCACAACTGGCTGCGTGTTATTAAAGAAGCAAGTCTGGGCTCAGGGGTGGCATACAGGGAAATCACAGCTTGAGCGAGAGCAGCCACCTGAACACTCTCTGTTGATATAGACTGGCTGGAAGTGGAAACCTCCCTACAGTCCAGGCTGAAGCCATTTTCTTATCAGTTTGTTAGTTATGCCTATTTAAAGATACAGTGTGCAAAGTTGCAGTGCCAGGCTGCCATTCAGACTAATGTTTAAACCAGGTTCCAAAAATATAAGAATATTTGTTTCCACAGCATCACAAGCAGTAAAACGTTGCAATATGCTAGATCATTTATATACACAAGCTTATTGGCAACATTTACTACACTAGAACCTAGCTTAATCCCAAACTAAGAACATGAAAGCTGGCTATAATGCCTTTTGTAATGGTTTAAAAGCCCAGATCATAGAGTATGGCGCACTGTTGCCATTGCCTTGGTACAACTGCTTGTTCTAGCTACATCCTCTGCTATTTGCTCTATGTAGAAAGGTTCTTTTGGCATCTTTGGATAACAAAAGCTCATGTTGTGCCATGACCTTAAGGTTTGTTACAAAAGCTCACCTGATTCATCGTCTATGCAAAACTCTACTGGCAGTGACAACAGAAAGGAAAAAACTTGAACTCTCTATATACATAAGCTGCCTAGTGCTCATCTTAATTTACTAGTGGGTATGAGGTGTATTTTATATACAATTACAAAGAGAAGCAAAGGCTGAGATTCATAACTCTGCTTTGTTTTTTGACAGAAAATTACTAGCAAAAAAAGAATCTTTGCCTTTTGAAAATCTGGAGTTTATTCAGATCATTTATGAAAAATTAAAATCCTCAGCATTTCCATGACACTTGTTATGTGTATCGGGGAAGAGTGTCAGCTGTATTCTAATTTATGAGCATTGAACAGAAGTTACCATTAAGGAGAATCTTCCCTATGTGCATCCTTTAGTCCAGTTTATGTTGGAGCTGTGACACCCCCTGAGTCCAGGCAATGGAGTGTAGCCTCACCAGCTCGAGGAGCTCTGCATCACATTCTGGGCTCCTGGCAGGCCAGTAGGACAGTGCTGTGGGCATGTTCTCCCACCCTGCAGCAAAGTCAATGCACCTGAGACACACAGCACTGCTACCCAACAGCTGACCAGTGACAGCGCAAACTCACTGCTTTTTCTCTTCCTCCTGGAAAAATAACAGCCTGAGGCCAGATATCTGAAGGGGGGAAATGCTCAGAGAGGCACATAGAGTGTGTGATGATGGAACTGGCTGGGCTGGGAGCCTAGCCTTGCCTCCTTTCTCTAAGCACAAATGCACCCTGACACGCACTATTAAAGCTGAAGCTCATACTTTCTCTTAAATGTCACTGGAACAGGTCTGGGAAGGCAAAGCCAAAGGCAGAGGAGTTTCATGAAGAAAAAGTTATTTCATTTTCATCCTCAGCTTACAGGAAAATCAGTGAATCAACCCTTAGTTTCCCTAAAAGCTGCCTACATTGCTAAATAATGCCACAACTACACGTAAGTTAGCTGTATCTGAATAGTATAAAGTTTACAGCAGCAATAAAAACATAATTGCAATTAGTAGGGGCTACGTGTTTTAGCAAGCCAAGGTCCAGTGCAGGTTGTATTTTGGATGCAAGTACATGCTATGTTAAGACCATCTCAGCTTTATGATTTGTCTGGCTAAGCAGATTATTCTGAAATCATGCAGCATAGGACAACTTTCAGATGGGGAAACTCCTAAGTGGAGAAAACAATTCTAAAATCTGAGGTTAAGGCAATAAAGAAGAGAGATAGGTGAAATTACTGTCTTCCCATCCCTCCAAGCGTACTGCAAAATTCCAGTTATATTAGACAAGCATTGAAGGAAAAGGGAAACTGCAACAGCTATAAACTTTTAAACAAAGAAATGAAACTGTGAAATCATTTAAAAATGCCTGTCATAAAAGGAAACAAAACTGAAGCTTGAAACATGATTCACTGTTACCCTGTACAAATAATTGCACCTATGCAAGTCCATAACAGAGCAGAAAGAACTAGGTAGCTTCTGGAAAAAAGGAAAAAAAGGGAAAAACCCAACAACAGCAACAAGAAACATAACACCAAAACCAAATAAACCAAAACCAGCAGCAGAAATCCAGCCCACCAGCAAGTCCATTGTAGCAGTATATGAGAAATACTGTAGTCAAAACATTTTTGTTGGTATGACAGGCTACAAAGTTCTGCTCACCTTAACAGACATGCACCTATAGAGAGAAAATTGCTTTTGTTGAGAATACAGCTTTATACGTAGAGAAGATAATAGCAAACAGATTAGAAAGAATAAACTATAAACATAATTTCAAAATGTTTTGGTTTACTTTTCACTTAGATCTATTTCAAGCTGTTTTCATAAACAAAAAAGCTCAATGACTTCCTCTTGTGTGGGTGGGTTGGGGTTTTTTGTTTCATTTTTTTTTCAATCACTCCAGTTCCCCCATGAAAGTTCCTCCCCTTTAAAGCTCCCCTCCCAACATGCTTTTCTGCTTGCTGATTTATTTAAACTGGGGACAGGAAACTGGCTGTAGTTTGTAACATGAATGTTACCTAAGGGGTGTTGGTTTTGTGCTGTGGTGCTACGGCTCCCTTTTGCTTAAGGAGAAGAGGTTGACTTCCTCCCCTATATTCAAAATGGTGGGTGCCTTTACTCCCTAGTTCTCACCTTTGTATGTGCTCTGCTATATTTTCTGTGTAAGTAATGAGGTTCTACTTTATTTGCTTTATTGCTCATGAGTTTGCTTGTTGTTACTCACATGGGCTTTACTAAAGCCAATGTGCAAGTGCAGTGATTAGATGCAGGGTTCAAGATAATGAGTTTTTCATGAGCCTCCTAGGAAATCTCTGGTAGTGTGCTATCAGTTAAATGTGGACCTTGGGCTGAGTTAGGTTCAGATACATGTTTGTTCTTTGTTCTTCATAATAGAAGTGTTGTGATAATATGAAGTAATGGACATTAATATCTAGAAACTTTTAGTGCTACCTTTTCTCTGTGTGGCTAAGGTGCCCAGTGATAATATTCTAGTTTTCTTAGGAGTTCTATGTGAATTTTCAAATCAAGCTTTAGTTCTTGCTCTTTCAACCATACCCTATCACTAGAGAAAACTTCCTATTAATACAGAATTGATGAATGAATGTTTAGCAAGAAGTGAAAAGGTATTATCTAATAGGATAAACAGTAACAGAACCTGCTATACTGACTATATTTTAAATTCTTAAAAACTTCAAAGGGCCATGCTCAAAACACTTGAGCATGTTTCTGAGTAGGTAGTTTCAAGGAGAAAATCTGATCTAAAGACCATATGAAAGCTTGGCTTTTCAATTTCTCTGAGAAAATAACTTAGTACTAAGTAGTGTCATATCCAGCATAGTAAAATTCCTTATTAAAAAATGGCCTTTCTGTTGAAGTATACTGAAAGTTTGAATTCAATACGTTTCATAAGCAAGGCTCAGAAACCACAGCACTCTGCTTCCTTACAGTAAGTTACTGAGGCCTCCTCCTTTCCCACCCTCTAACAGAGTGTTTCTCAGCTAAGATCAAAGGGTGCTTGAGCTGTTTGGCTCTGACTCTCTGAAGAGGTACTCTAAAAGCAAAGCCTCACTGAAGTGTATCCTGGTCTTAATGCAGGTTACTGAGCATTTTGCTTTGTTTTTCACGTGGCTCTGACCAGAAGTCACTGCTGAGCTTTTGTGCTTTAGCTTCTCTCTGGATGCTCAAAGTTAGATGTTCCTAAACCCTGTGGAACACAAGACTTCAGCTGCATCAAGGAGGAATATGGAATATAAAGATTCCAGGGAGTAAGAACTGGCACAGTGGCTCACATCTGCAGGACAACACTGGGCAAGAGCTGCACTGCATAAGCAAATAGAAAGAGTGAGCTACTGGTGGTTAAGTAACTAATTAGTGTAGGTGGCTGTACTCCACTTTTCCTGCTTGTAAACAGTCAGTGTTACCTTACTAATGCGAGAAAAAAAATGTCATGATCACATCAAAAGCTTAGGCAAACTTCATACAAAGTACGTAACTCTAGAAGACATTCTCCCAGGCAATGCACGACTGTTGCTTCCAAAACTGTGCAAGTATTAGAGGTTGCCCGTAATGAACTCTTGGAATAGAGATGACAGTGCAAGTATCAGAGGTTGCCCATAATGAACTCTTGGGATAGAGATGATAGTGACTTTTCTTCATATTTACGTACTCAAAAGTACAAAGATCAGCTGCTTTCCAGTGGACAGAATCTCCTCACATGGAAAGCATAGAGAATAACTTTAATTCCTTCTAGGCAGTGAAGGAAGAGTTGTAAAGAGGGAGGTACAATAGAAATGAGAATGTGTACTCCTGAACTCAAGGCTGTAAATGGTATCACTGTAATCTCTTCTGATAAAAACTAAGCCTTTGACTCTGGTGCTTAGTGCATCTTATCCCTGACCATTGATCAGGGCAGACAACCTGAGTACACTTTCAACTGTCCAGCATTTTATTTCGCAAGAAGCTTAACAGGTGATTTGAGACATCCTGTGCATTTTGTATCCCTGGGAGTTGAGCCTTCAGAACTCAGGGGTTTCAAACTCTCCACCTCTGCCCCCTCTGATGTTTAAAAAAGGTAACTGGTGCTCAGACTTGCCCTGAAGTGGAAGCTGGTGTCTGTCAAAAATGCTCTGGTTTTGTCTTGTTCTGCACTGAGTTTACTAAGTTGATATGGATCAGGTATTATGTATGCACAGGGCACTGGGATATGCGGGTTAAACTCTGGTTGTAGCTGTTCCACAGGTCAGATCTAGGCTGCAGCTCTTCTCTTACCATGGGCAGGAAGGTCTATCAAATACAGTCAAGAGCGAGTCTATCTGGCTCTTCTGCTTTGAGGGCAGCAGGATTAAGTGGCGTTTGGATGATACCAAATGATCAAGAGGTGATAAATTAGCATCTACTTAGATTGAAAAATAGTTACAGTAGAAGCTCTAGGCATAGGAAACAACTGTCTTACTTCTGGGAACTGAGACCAATTTGCTGCCTTTTTTTTGACACAACACTAACCTCTCTAGCTTTAAAGGATGTATATGCAAAGGCCTGCATATGTAGTCTCAGTCAGTGCTGTAAGTGGGCTAATGGAGACAGTTGCTAAAAACACCCAGCAAACCCTAGAAGCAAATGAGCATATAATACATCCCAGACTTTAGAGAAACTTGTCACCAGGTCTTTCTTTAAATAAAAAATTCATTCAAATATAACTGAAAATCATCCTTGACTAGCTATAGGGATGCTGGGTGGTCTACACCGGGATTAAACTACTGCCTGATCTTTCTTTCTATGCAAGAGACTTGTGGAATCAATTCAGAACCTGAAGGCAAAAGTTTTGCTGCATTTAATGATAATTTCTTGATTGGGTGTTCTCTCTGGACTTTGAGTTCTTTGCTCCAAGTAAAAAAAATCATATGCTTCAGGGCTTGATGTTCAGTCCTCCTAGAGGTCTTGGTACAAACTGCTTTGCATGTGAGTCAGTGAGAACATGAAAATACCCCGATGGAAAAATTTTCAGTGACTTTTCTACTGCTGCCTGGAGCACTGAGGTTCACTGGGTTCTCTGATCCTTATCACATAAAGGTCAGACAAGTGTCTTCAGTAAATTTTCTGCCAAATAAATCCATGTAACAGACAGTACCTGTTTGTGAGGACTGCTCTGATCTGTCTGACTAGGCAATGTTAATGCTAAGCCATGTGAATAAGTTATAGAAGAGGAGTTGGTGCTATAGATAGGACGGTTTTGTTTCTTACCTCTAGCACGATACTCTAAAAACAACCCATCATTCATGATTCCTGGGAAATTGTCTTAAAACTACTATTAAAATGAACAGATGAGAGCACACTTCAGTCAATAAAACTGGTGCAGCTGTACAGGCCTGTGGTCTCTCTGGTTACTTGCATATAGCTCTATACTCTCACTGCTGGCTGAAAAATTTCATGTCCAGGGAAGAGTCATGTGAGATGCACTGAGTGAAAACTCCTTTTGGCCATCTGGGGATGGGAAAAGACTGGGAAAGTGCCCAAATTGATTGTTACTAATCAGTATTAAGGGGAGTTTTAACATGAGTATTCTGGCATTCCTCTAAAAAGATGTGAGAATAGATGTGTCAGTCTAGAAAGCTTCCCACATACAAATGGTGCAAATGTGATTTGCTCTGTCACTTGGATTTAGTAGTGGGCTCTGAGCTAAAGGAATAAAGTTTCTATATCCAACTCTTCATGATGGAGAATGGAGGTGCCTCTACCTAGATGCCTCAGTGCTCATGCTGTAAAAAAGTGTCTTGCTCATATTAATGAAAGGGGTAGTATAAACCTCAAACCAGCTGCAGTTTAACCACTACAGAAAGCTGCCTGCTAACTGCTGCATTAATGGGCCAGATATGTTTGGTGTCAAGAGCAGCTGATTGCCAAATTCATTTATTAATAATCTTCAGTCTTCCAAATTGAGCAGTGCTAAACCTAAACTGCTACGTAGCTTTGCCCTCAATGTAAATTTGATCAGCAGACCTGGATTTAGTTCTACATTTTTTTTTTTTTAATCCAGGCTCAATTGATAAAGACCCAAAGGAAGAGTGTGGAGATGGGTGATATGCTGTGCTACAGAAAGAATAGATTTGTGCTCCCATAGGTTTAATATGCCCAGTGACTGGAATTTCCCATCAGTAGAGAGTCCCAAGGGCAGTTCCTCCCTTTCTGGCTACAGCACAATCTTTTTTGGACTCTTAGTACACGAAGCCAAGGTCAGGAGTTTGAAGGGCATGTGGCAACTCAGGTTTAGAGTAGAAAAGAGGACTAGGTAGTCGGTACTTCTCAGATATGGAGGTGATGTGCATTTGGCAGCTTGGACTTGCTGAAAAGCCTCTGAGGTACCCTTTCTTATCCAGATGCTGAGCAGGCAAAGCATACCTTTTCTCACCAGAGAACACACCAGGATTGCTGATTAACACTGCCACTGGAAACTACAAAACTGTAAAACAGATACAGGTGATCTAGCTGATCAGTCTGGGCTCAGAGACCCAAATTCTGACTTCATGTCCTGACTGAGCTTACTAACGGTTTGTGAAATACCTTCAACTTCATTGGAATTATAGTTAAAGGGTAACTGAAACCATTGCATCAGGACTCCTGGTGTTCTTCTTGTACAGGGATTTAGTTGATAGCTGACATAATGTCTACTGGCTGGGTTCCTTTGGTTCTGTATGGAGAACTTTGAGACAGTGTTGTTATTCATCTTGCAAAGTGTGAGGTGTCGTGTCCTGCATATATATTTAGACACTAGCAAATACAAATTGCTGAGATCTGAGTTGATTCAGACAAAAAGCAGTCCTTTCTCTTGGCAATTCAGTCTTAAACACATCAGAACATGTTGGAGATAAAAGAGCTTGTTTCTAAGGAAGAAAGCTCAGGTCTCTTTGTCTCTTATAAGAAAGTCTGCATTCTCAGATTTTGCTTTCCTGCCCTTGACAGAAGATATCCTGGGGGACGCAAGCAGCAGAATTGCTTCTGTATTTCCCAGCTAGACTTCCATTGTACACATTGACTCCCAGGTTACCACTTCCTAGTAGAAAGCAACTTTCACAGTTTTGATTTGTGTTGTTTTCTCTGGCTGAACACACTGTCACTCTCTGAAATATTTGCCTAGCATGAACAGTAAGAGCAGCTGACAAGGAAGATACTGCTTGTCCTGCAGACTTATGTATAGGTGTATCAAACATGTAATTTATCAATACCCTTACTATTTCAGCAAAACCACTTCCTATTTAACACTTACAATACTGAGGAATTTTCTAACTTCCATGATTCACATCATTGAACTGTAGGCATTTTTTGGTTATACTTGGGGAAATACATTTGGGAAATTATATACTGGTTTTCTCCAGGGAGATTTTTATACTTAAGGATGGAAAGAATCTGTTCCTTGTCTGACTTCATCAGGCTTCAGCTTTCTGTGGAGGTGGATGCAGCATAGATTAAGGTTTATGGAGACAGGTGACTTGAGATCTCTTAAGAGGCTTAAAACATTGCATAAGTGTGCTTCACTATTGTACCAGGACTCTCCAGGGGCAAACTGCTGAAATGATTTGCAGTATTGTTTAACAAGCTTCTTAGGTAACCATGGCTCATAGGTAATTAAAGCTTCTAACTCAAGTCAACTAAACCTCCTGTTTGTTTCAGGTTCAACTCTGGCTCCACTGATCCAGCACAATGATCTGGATACTTCAAGTATTGTTCTCACCGCTCCCAACACCAGCATTGATCAGTCTTATTGCATTTGGAGCTGTCGTCTTCCTGTGGGTGATAAGCAGGCCAAAACCTCTTTTACCTCCTGTTGACTTGAACAAGCAGTCAGTAGGAATTGAGGTAATGATTTCTCTGCTTGTCAGCATGGCCTGTTTTGGAGCTTAATCTGAATACTGATCCATTCTGACTCTGGGTGTCAGTGGAAACTCTCCTGTCTGGTGTGCAGAGCCTTCTCTCCCAGGTGTGCAACTCAACAGAATAGTGTGGAGAAAGGAAGCCTTAAGATGCTAAGATGAGAAACAGCAGCTCTGTCCAACCAGGGTTAGGTGGGCGTTTTACCAGATGGCTTTGGCTGTCACTGACTTTTTTCTGTATTTTCAATGCACTGCATCAGCTTTGAAACTGGTGCTAGACTTCATGTCATAAGGCGAGTGGTGGTACTCAATCTTAGTCAAGACCTCTCAATAACCTGTAACTGAATGTTAATGTGGGCCATCTAGAAAATTCCTCTGCATGTGACTGAGTACATCAAAATCAGAAAGGGAAAAGACTTCCCCAAGAATGCAATGCTATTGAAATGCTTTAAAGGAGGTTACAGAGAGCATGGCTGAGGAACAAATGACATTTCATCTCTTCTGCACTGTTTCATAACCATGCTCTGTTCCTAGGGAGGAGCCAGAAGAGGTGCACTCTTGACAGATAATAACCTGCTTTCTTATTACTTTGAAGATGCTAAAACCCTGTATGAAGTTTTCCAGAGAGGAGTGCATATTTCTGGTAAGCTTTGCATCTGGTAGTTAGTACTTGTCTATCACAAGTAAACAAAATTTTTCCAAGATCCTTTTCCTTGTGTCTTGGCTGTGGTAATAATGCAGGCTAACAAAAGCTTTTCTAGCCTTCTCTGGGATGGACACACAAGTGACTATATTTCTCCTTGTCCCAATTTAGCATTAGTCTTATTTGACAGACTGGGCAGGAGCAAACATCGGAAGCTGAAGATGGTAGAGTTCAGTCAAGAGTCAGCAGATAAAAATCAGAGGAACTGGGGAGGAAACAACTCTCCTTTGTCTTATGATGTGAATTTTCCTATGAAATTACTGCCTGTTTACAACAGATACAAATTTGCGCACGTCACTTCACAAGTCCTATGCATGGAAATATGTGATGGCTTGCAAGCTATTTCAACCTCACATGGGTTGTGCAATGGAAAAATACCACCAGATCTTAGAAGTATTGCTTGTAAGGATAAAGCTAACAGTCTTACAATCTTGGTTTGGGCAGAGTGCTTAGCTATGGACACTGACCTGCACTCCATGCAGTTACCTGAATGTCTGACAGAAAACATTTCCCACTTCAAGTGTTTCTATTGCGGTGTTACGCAACTTCAGTACTGAGCTTTGAAATTGCTTTTCTGAACTCTTTCATTAGGAAATGGTGACTGTCTAGGCTACAGGAAACCCAAGCAACCTTATCAGTGGCTGACATATAAACAGGTGAGTATTGTAAATGACAGATGAATTAATTTGGGGTACTGCCTTGTAACACTAATGTGGGGAAAAACTATCTTGCAGGTTTCGGACAGAACTAAATACCTGGGATCAGGGCTTCTGCAAAAAGGATGCCAACCATCATCAAACCAGTTTATTGGCATTTTTGCTCAGAATAGGCCAGAGGTAAGCAACAAATTGTGTACTCTTTCCTACACTATTCTGACACTTTGGGATGAGAGGAGAGTCTGTATTTAAAAAGCTTCAGGCCGTATGAGGAACAATCACAACTTTTTCCTTCCCAACTCCCTTTTTACTGACTCAGCACATACTATTCCAAGTATGTAATAAAATTACCTCTCACAACTTTGATTCTCATGGACGTGCTCCTTACATAGCCCCTGCCTGTGCATAGCTAGTCAAGCAGTATGAAGTCTGTAGGAAATCCTGTCCTGACAGCTCCTAGTTTTCCTTAGCTGTGCTATTTTCTCTCTTCAGTGGATCATTTCAGAGTATGCCTGCTACACCTACTCAATGGTTGCTGTTCCACTCTATGACACGCTGGGACCAGAGGCCATTGTATATATTGTTAACAAAGGTAAATATTGACTTTCACTCTTTCATAAGGATTTTTCTAGGAAATTTTTTTTGGGAGGGCTAAGTTCAAGGGAATTTGCAAAAATCAGAGTAGCTTTAAACTTGCTGCTCTTATAGATACTTAATTTCTTAGTGAAGCTGCTTTGCGTGGTTCAGTGCCTAGAAGAATCCAGTGGGCTTCCTACGTCTCCTAGTGTCTTGACTGCAAGACCACTGCAGGACCTGCTAGATCCTGTGGACCATTCTGCAACCAGTTGAGAGTGCTCAACTTTTTGCTGTTTGAGATTTTGCAATCTCAAACTCCCACACTGCCAAACAAACAGACAATGCAGACAGACTTGCATGTAAATTAAGACTAGATGTGTGTGTCTGATTTAAAGTTATAGGATGAAAAGAGTGGAGGAGGGAAGAGTAAAGGTATGCCTAAATCTGTTTAATCTATCTGGTTATTGCCTGTTCTACAGAAACAACATCTAGCACGCCATCATGGAATAAACTGGCAAGGAAGTTAAATAAATCTTCAGACTTTCTTCCCCCCCGGTCTTAGGAGAGATATGGGGAAAATAAACGTCCACTGTTGTTACAGTGATCTGGGATCCATCCTGTAAACAGGTTTTGCCAAGCAAAATCACTTCAACAGCTATGGTGGTGAACCTTGGAACAGGTCTTGTCTTGGGATTACACAGCTGTGATTTACCAGTCTAACTGGGAACTGGCAGGCTCAGGCAAATCCAGCTCCTCTGCTGACTTAAAGGAAAAGGCTTCTGTAACTGCATCTGCATGGAAGCTGAAGTATTAACTCAAGAATTTTAGCTACCGCTTTCAACTGGGCCTTAATTTCTTTAGATTTAAGGAAGATGGCTAAACTTAAACAATATCATGGAAATACTAAAAGTTTCAATGCCCATCTTGACTGTGAGCAAAGAAATTTCTCTTCAGCTCCTCAGCATTTGCCGTCACTTTATATTGCCAGAATCTCAGGTTTGCCCAATCAGTTGAGTATGGTAGGAGGAACCTTCTTAGCACTGTAAGCCAGGCACTGAATCCATATGAACAAATGCAAATGGCACCGAACTTTTATGTTCTAAAAGTATGTGCTGCTGAGCTGTCACTGGCCTGATGTCTTCTAAAAGGATTTCTGATAATTTCTTTTCTGTAGCTGACATAAGCGTGGTGATCTGTGACACGCCTGCAAAGGCAGAGGTCTTGCTTAAGAACTGTGAGGATAAAAAGACCCCATGTCTGAAGATTATTGTTCTCATGGATCTCTTTGATAAAGAGCTCAAGGACAGAGGAGCTAAAGTGGGAATTGAAATTCTGTCACTGCAGGAGGTTGAGGTAGGTGGCTAAAGGCTTCTGGAACACTTTGCCAGCTAAACATCTTGATCTTCTGTGGTAGCAATGACACTTTAATGTAATGATTACCTGGCTGTCGAACCTGAGATCTTGATGAGCAGTAGATTTGAAACTTGATATCTTCAGCTAAATGGAGTTGCAGAGTTCAAACCATTGACTAAAGTTGTGTCTGTCTTGTGGACAGCCAGTATAGATTAAACTGAAGACTTGCTTAGCTTAATTCCTGATACTGTTGTAACAGGATTTATCAGGCTTCTAAGCTGGCACTTGAGTCTAATTGGAAATGTAAGTGCAAATTACTGGCTGCTTAGACATCCCAGTACTAGACTTAAGCTTGCATACATGTAAAGAGATGTGGCCTATGTCAAATAAACTGAAACATCTCTACTCAGCACCTCCAAATTCTTTAAATAGTTCTGATCACTTTTCATACATTCAAATGTGTCCTTTTCACACTTGCAGCAGACAGTTTTTCAGAGTTATGTGTGTCTGGGGAGACACAATAAAGATGCTCTCAGACCTGCCAGGTTCAGCAGAAAGGAAGGAATAGAGACCTTTATTGTTTACATTATTTCATTCTTATACACGTTCCAACTCCACAAGGGATTGGAGAGCATGTTACTTCCTTCTCAATCCCACTGGAGAAGAAAGGGGCTCATTAGAGTTTTCTTATCACAAAGGGAATAAAAATCAGAAAATCCCGTTAAGTAAACATTGGCTATTATTTACATGAATCTGTGTGAAAAAATCTGACTCCAAGGTTACAAAGAGAAGGCTTACAAAAACCAGGGCAACAGTTATGTGGATTGGATTCAGGAAGACATACCTGTTTGAATGAGACAGAGTATCAAGAGGCAAAGTAGTAAAACAGGTGTTGCATTTGAAATGCAATTACCTGTTCACCTATTGCGCACCTCTGTTAAGCTGTGTTTTTTCTCTAACACAGGAGCTGGGAAGAAACAACATCAGAGAACCAGTTGTAAGTATCTCTATGAAACAGCTATAAACTTGTAAAACTAGTCTCTGGAAAGACCTCTTTCTATGCTGCTAGTAGAGGAGGCTGGCGGAATTTTTTTTGTGAACCAGAATTCCTGATTGATCCCAGTTAGGAATTGTATGTAATTACAGATAAGCATCATAATCCTTACACTGACTTTATGTGGCTTTTTCTCTCTAGCCTCCTAAGCCTGAAGATCTTTCTGTTGTGTGTTTTACAAGTGGAACCACAGGTAAGAATTTATAGTGATTCTTCCCCACTGAAAGAGCCTCCCCCATTTAGCTTCCCTGCACCAAAAAAAAAAAAAAAAAGAAATCCTAAGAATATGGAAGTAAACCAGTACATTAGAGCTGTGTAAAACCACTGTTGCAGTTTTACTTGGGATACTGTCACTACAAGTCAAGTGCAGTAGGACAAAGCTTCTTAGAACTGAGGGCAAGAAAAGCCAAATTCATGTTGTCTTATCCTGTGAAAAATGCAGCCTTAATGTTCAAGAGATTGGTTGTTCAACTGTGTATTTTGATCCACAGGGGCTAAAAAAAAATCTTGTTTCAGCATTCTCTATGCTACTCCCAATTGCTCTGCTGTTTCAGTCGCCATCTCCTTTATGTAATATCCATAGTTGAAAGCACTCAAGATGAGGCATACTTTTGATCTTTTAAGACAATGCTTGCTGTGTCTGAGCCTAGTTCTGAGATAGCTCAAACTGAGCCAAACACGACATGGGAAACTGCCAGCAGAAGCAGTCAGAGCCACAGCTCACCTTGCTTGATCTCTCCAAAGGTAACCCTAAAGGAGCCATGCTGACACACCAGAATGTTGTTTCAAATGCTGCTGCCTTCCTTAGATGCACAGAGGTAAGCTACTGCTAATGGTGATCTCCAAGATATGTCCCTCAGTTGTGAAACCAACTGTAATGTGGGCATTTTCTGTAACTCATTCACTCCCAGAAATTGATGCTTTCCTAAGTGCCCCTTTTTCAATGAGACAATAGTACTGCAAGAAACTTGGTTTGACTTGAACAAGAACTTCTACAGAGAAGTTGTTCTAGAATGAGTCAGGCCTGAATACCAAGAGTACTAAACCACCTATTTCAAGTCTTGCCAAAACATAAAATTAATTTTGGTTTAGTGTGGCTGAATGACAGCTGCAAATCTTGAAGAGGCGATGGATGAGCCTGAGCCTGAGTTGCTTCAGTCATTGGAAGTATCTATCTTAAAGTACTCAAACTGATCCAAACTTTATTTACTTTTGTACCAGCACAACTTTCTACTTAAAAGTAAATCAAGCAGGCATAGAAAATGCTAACCTACTTCTACTTCCTTTCCCTCTAGAACACAATTGAGTGTACAAGTTCAGATGTTGCCATTTCCTATCTTCCTTTGGCTCACATGTTTGAGAGAGTTGTACAGGTATGTACACATATATATATCTGAGCTTTTATAAATCAAATTATAGTAAAAGACATATTAGCAATCTGTATTTCCTCAAAACCTATTCACACAGTAACTTACCTACGGAAGTGGGTACGGCAAATCATGCTGCTTTTCATAGACTAATAATTATGGCTAGTGAAGCTAGGAATTCTTATCGACTAAGGTTAGTCTGGTCAATTTTTAGGCCGTGGTATACAGCTGTGGAGCAAAAGTAGGCTTCTTCCAAGGAGATATCAAGCTGCTAACAGATGACATGAAAACCTTGAAGCCAACACTATTTCCAGTTGTACCAAGACTGCTCAATAGAGTATATGACAAGGTACGTGAAAAATTTTAGCTAAATTATCTTCATGTTCATATATCCAAGCAAGCATACAAATACAAAATAATACTAAATATGCCATAACATCCCCACTAGTTAATTACCCCTTAGCAGGAGGAATTTTTCAGAATCCTTTCTGTGGAGATGGGAAGAGTTCTGGGAGTGTAAGAACAGTGTCTCCATTCATTACTGGGCTAAATTTGTTCCTGTTAAGAGACAAAAACTTTGTTAACTTTTGGAATGCAAATGAATCAAGTGCAAAGCTAAAGGGATCCCTGTTCCTCAAAGCCAGAGCTGTAGAGTTTCAGCAGCAACATGAACTAGTATTGCCTTTTGGATCACCTTCTAGACACTGCAGTGGTGAAGGCAGACCCTAGAACATCAAAGTAAGATATGGTGCCTCTTAACAAGACAAGAATGAGAGGTACAGATGTGAGTTAAACTCAAGAGTCACTGGTACTTTTCCTTGCAGATCCAGAGTGGTGCAAACACCCCAGTCAAGCGTCACCTGTTAAACTTTGCTGTGTTTATGAAAATGGCTGAAATCAAACAGGGCATCATTCGAAATGACAGCATTTGGGACAAGCTAGTCTTCAAAAAAGTTCAGGTAAGTTATTCCAAGCGTAAGGGAGCTGAGCAATGTAATATTGGAGGATCTGATGGCTTCTTTTTCACTTGTAGGAAACCATGGGTGGAAGAGTGCGTATCATGGTAACAGGTGCAGCCCCTATATCTCCCTCTGTCCTGACATTTCTTAGAGCAGCATTAGGCTGTCAGGTAAGCTGAGTTTTCTTTTAAAGTACGCCCTGTTTAACTATGCCCAAATGAGTGACCAGTGATATAGCTGGGGTCTAGCTCAGCTTGTTCCTGGGCAAAATGCTGTCAGTCTTGGGTATTTACAGACTGCTTCATCTGAGTTAGCTGTAACAGGAAAAAAATTCTGCAGGGCCCACTTCAAACTACACTACCAAAAAGCGATGCTATAGGCTCTGGGAAGAGGAATAGAGCAGCAGAAATAGGAACATACAGCACTCAAAGTCAGGCAGGTGCCTCTGAGCATTGTGGCTTATTCTGACAGTAAATGAGCTCCCAGTGTGACACATTTGAGAACAGACAAATGAGGTGACTGAAGCAAAGTTTGGATAGGTGAGCTTTAACATCTGGTTACACCAATAAGATCAAGATATCTTAAAGGCAAAGGTTGTTTTGACTTCTTTCCTAAAAAGACTTGAGCATGGGCACAGTTGAAACTGAGGCCTTTCACATCAAAGACTTGATGTTCAAGGAATACTCATCCTTTCTCGCACAGATCTTTGAAGCTTATGGCCAGACTGAATGCTCAGCTGGATCCACTTTCTCAATGCCTGGAGACTGGACAACAGGTATGGGAGCTGAGACTTGGGAAGTCTCCCAGAGCAGTCCACATAAAGGGACACTCAAGCCTAGGTGCTCTACTTTTAATTTAACGAAAATTAAATCATGGGTACTCAAAGTAATTCTTTCTAGTAGCAGTCACCTGTCTGCTTAATAGGTACTAAAATTCTTGATTCAACCAGATGAGGACTTCTGGTGTAAAGTGTCATAGGTCAGTTTAGACCCTGTCTCAGAATACAGGAAAGGAATTCAGAGAGCTGAGCAAACTGGACAAGGACTTCCCAAATGGCCTTAAGAAACTAGCTTGATCTCCTAAATGACATATTGTACTTAAAAATATTAGACATGATACTTGACTATTTTCCTGAAGGACCTTGAGGATTTAGGTTTTATCTTAGCAATACTGGATACTCTAAATTAAGACTCAAGCCATCATCTTTGTGAACACAGTAACTGCAGAGCATAATGAGGATGAAATGTAAATGAATCCCAGGATCCCAGAGGGGCTCCTGAGGAGGCAAGAGTGGTTTGTGGTTGGTGTGGTTGATTACACCAATAATGCTCCAAGCATCAAGACTTAGCTGCTATTCGTCCTACATTAACTTTCTGAAAATGGCATTGCAACAACTTGCTTGAACATTTGATGCCAGACCCCTTTAAACAATAAACCCCTTTAAACAACAATTCTTGTTAGAGCAGTGAACAAAGCCAGTAGGTATCTACTATCACTGCAGTCTTTTTTTTTTGCTTTGTTTTTTTTTCTCCTAGGCCATGTTGGAGCCCCTCTGGCTTGTAATATCATAAAACTAGATGATGTGGAAGAAATGAGCTACTTCTCTTCTAACAATGAAGGCGAGGTAGGCACCATATCCTGTGCGTGTCAGGAAATATTGAAACATAAGACTTGGTGACTAACAGTGTTCTGTACTTGCTATAGGTCTGCATTAAAGGACCAAATGTGTTCAAGGGTTATCTGAAAGACCCTGAGAAGACAGCAGAAGCAATTGATAAAGATGGCTGGCTCCACACTGGAGACATAGGGAAATGGTTGCCAGTGAGTAATTGCTTAATACAAACCATCTCTTGCATGTGAATTCCTGTTACTTCACAGTAACCTCTAAAGATGGAATTCTAGGATAAAAGTCTCTACACAGTAGATTCCCTAGGTAACTCCAAGCAAAGCTCCAAAGACCAAGGTTACAAGATATCAAATAACACCTGCTAGCCCCATAGTTAAGACTATTCCTCACTGTAAAAGTGACATAACAAGGTGTCTTGGTTTGTGTCAGGGGAGAATAAAGGAGCTGTCTAATCATGTCCTTAGCTAACTGGAGAAATTAGACAAGCCCCTCTCTCCGTAGAAAGCAAAGACGAATATGTGGTTTCTAGACTAGTTCCAGATGCGCCTTTCATACAACAAAGGCTATTTATCTTTTCTGATACAAGCAAGACAGTGACTTGGAACTAATGACCTCCACTTTTAACTTCTAGAATGGAACGCTGAAGATCATTGATAGGAAGAAGAATATATTTAAACTTGCACAAGGAGAATACATTGCTCCAGAGAAGATAGAAAATGTCTATATCAGAAGTACTCCTGTAGCCCAGGTCTTTGTACACGGGGAAAGTCTGAGGGTAAGTGATGTTAGGACTGAGTATCCTGCTAGATTTCCTCCCACAACGAGTTCTGGATGATCAAGGCACAAATGTATGCATTTACAAGAGTCCTTGAACAAAATCTGTTCCTAAGAGAGCCGTGTTTATAGGAATATGTTCTCAGACCTATAGACTTCCCAAGTGACAACTGGCATTTTTGCAAGCTGGGTAAAGGCTAATTACATACTTGTGTGGGATTATTATGCACAGGTCTGTGCAGTTTAGATTCATAGAATAGTCCTCCCTGCAATGAGCAGGGACATCTTCAACTAAGTTAGGTTGTTCAGAACCCCATTCAGCCTGACCTTTAATGTTTCCAGGAATGGGGCATTTGCTACCTCTCTGGGCAACCTCTGCCACTGTTTCACCACCCTCACACTTTCAAAAAATTCCTTGTATTTAATACAAATTTTCTATCTTATAGTTGAAAACCATTACCTCTTGTCTTATTGCCACAGGCCCTACTAAAAATTTGTCCCCATCTTTCTCACAAGCTCCCTTTAAGTTTTGAACAGCTACAAAAAGGTCTTCCTGGAGCCTTCTCTTCTTCAGGCTGAACAACCCCAACTCTCTCGGCCTTTCTGCACAGCAGAAGCATTTCTCCATTCCTTTGCCATGGAGGTGTTACCTGTGCTAGCAGAGGCCAGTCTCCAATTCGTAAACTAGCCGGAAGTAATTACTGCATCATTCAGCACACCTAGCAAACTTCATCAGTACTTCAATTACTGCTGTCACAACTCTCAGTGACTTGGAAATCCTCATAGCTACCTTTGAAACTCTGAAAATGCATGGCGATGTATATGTGACTTGTCATAGAAACACTGTCCGCAAGCAAGCTCACAAAGACATTTAGTATGCCTTATCTTGGTCTCAGCCTGACTACTTCCACTTGTTTTCAGTCTTTTCTAATAGGTATAGTGGTTCCTGATGCTGAGATGCTTCCAGAATTTGCAGCAAAACTGGGAGTAAAAGGTTCCTTTGAAGAGCTCTGCAAAACCCCCGTGAGTGGCTTTGTGTTTAGTGGGTTATAGACAGAATTTAATTCTAAGTCCAGTCTTAAATTGCTCTGACTTTGTTCTACTCACTTTGGGTAAATTGAACTAGTTTAATGCTGGGTGAGTCATGCAAACAGCCTTACAGCAAAAACTGGATCTGAGTATAGGTGTCTCTTGCTTCAAGGGCTACTGCTGCTTCTTTTCCAATGAGAAGATAGATGTGACTTTGTAGTGGACTTAATATAAGAAATGTTGAATGTTGAAATATGTATTTTTGCCATCCTCAGTTCTCCCTGACTGGGCAAATGGCTACGGTCTTGAGCTGCAATTACAGAATGACAGCTTTACCCACTCTGCTTCTGCTGTGTTTCTTCTAGGCAGTGAAGAAAGCTATTTTAGATGATTTGATCAGACTGGGGAGAGAGGCTGGCCTTAAATCCTTTGAACAAGTGAGTACTTTCAAATCCTGCTTGTCACCAGCACCTGTATTGCTAACACAATGGCTGGGAAGTCTTCATTCCTACTCACTGTGCCAGGAGGGGCCCTGAGGCAGCTGCCCCAGACAACTGAAGCAGTCAGTGAAACACTGGCTGCCTGTCTACACCAAGAGACCAGTAGCCATGTGGGGCAACAGCAGCAATCCGCAAGAGGTGGAGTGGAGGTTCTCAACAGGCTGTAGGGGCTGTTCTGGAGTTTCACCCTCTTCTTGTGTCAGCCAAAAAACCAGCTTAGTTACTGGATCTCCTGGGACTGAATTCCTGCACTGAGACCAAGGAAGCTGGGAAGAACTGTTGTTTGTCTTTTAATTATGCATCATGTGCTAAATTTTTTTCTTTCAATAGGTTAAAGACCTGTATATCCACACAGAGTTGTTCTCTGTAGAAAATGGACTCTTGACACCAACACTGAAGGCAAAGCGAGGAGACCTTGTTAAATTCTTCCAGAAGGAGATTGAGGCCCTCTATTCATCTGCTCAGGAATAAATGGCCAGTTTAATTTAAACTGCATGGAGTAGTTAGATCTGTGACACTACATGGCCTATGGTGAAGACAGGCTTGAGTGAAGAGGAACAGGAAATTAAATTTTTCTAGTACCTGAGAAAAATTACTTTTGGATGAAGATGGCTATAGTATAACTGACAACTAGCAGTGTTAACATCCTGTGGGACTGAGCATCAACTGTCTAGGCAAAGCCAGAACTTTCATCTTTCTTGGACTGTGACTGAGATGCAAAACATGCAAGAGCCTCAGCCTTTCAAAGACAGCTGTATGCACTTCTCACTGTCAAAAGCAAATCTTATTTTCCTGCTGAAACTATGAACTCCACTGTGACTTGTGGATTGATCTGCAATCAGACTGAACTCAGTATGAATTCATGCTAACGTCTGTTTAGCAAACACAGAAGTGAATTTCCTATTCCTAGTCCTGTACCACATGGTATCAGTTGTTTATAATGAAAATCAGTAATCCGGCATCAACTGGTTTGCAAGGTACATTTGTCTACAGCAAACACAGTTTATTCTTTAGAAGGCACTGGATCAGTTTTTGCACATTTTCAAATGAAATGGCAGTGTTAAAGCCTTTACACTTACTAATTTGAGCCTAGTAAGTGTAAAACTTTAGCTGTCAATCCTAAGGATATAAGATGCAATAAATTTAGACTGCACAATCAAACTAAAGCCTGTGTGAATTACTTATGGCTCTGCTGCAACCACATTGTCAGCTGCCTGGCTCTGTATGGCTGCAGCTAGAACTGCTGCAGAACATGAACTTGTTCCCTATGCTGTCACTGGTCAGCCACAGCTCCAGCTGTGAGGCAGTAATATAGAGTAGTCCAGATTTGCTCCTCTAGTCCAGCTGCTCCTCTACTTAACTTTCTTTTCCTTGTCTTCAGCATAGGCTGAGCTGAAACAATGAATTTACCACATGAAATAAGATGTGAGATTTTCTTGTGCTAAAGCTGCTGCTTTAGAAAATTATTTAAGCAAGATGCAAACTTTCTCTTATATCTTCCATCTGTCGGCAGTCTCTGCTAAGAGCTCCTCCCTGTCCCTGCAGCTGTCTGCTCTAGCAGTTCAAAAGGCAACACAATGCTAGCAAGGATGCATCACGTGGAAGGTGTATCTGTAGCTTTCCTAGGCCAGTTTTCTTTGTCTGCGGACAAGAAGAATTGTCTTGCCCATCTTGTTCAGACAGCAAGTGGCTGTTCCTCTCCCTCTTTAATGCTCTTGGTCAGCTATCCCAAAATCAAAACAAGATTTATCGAAAGATCCACCCCTTGCTGTGAGGCAGCTCTAGTTTTGACTAGTGAAAACTGACCCAATCCTGTTTCTAGTCTGGGCCCAAAGACCTTGACATTTTCAGGTGACTGTTTTGCCACTTACTGCACTCATCAGAAATGTGAAGCTATAAAGGCTTCTAAGTCTCCGAAAGTGCATGTAACTATGTTGCTTATCTTTCCTATGCTTTCCTTAAAGCAATGTGACATGAAAGTTCGTGGTGGCTTAATCTTTTTCCCCAGGTGAGACTGGGGAGATAAAAAAAAGAACCGGAGGGAAGTAGAAATGTATCCTGGAATGGGTTTGGACATAAAAATGAGCAAGTCAGTTGGGGACAGTAAATCCAGTGCAACTGCGATCTGTAGAAACTCAAGGCTGAATCCTGTGAAGCCACCCGCTGCAGTGCCTGGAAAGTACTTTTGTTGGTACAGTGATGCTTCCCTGCACAGATCTGCTCAGAGGGTGAATGGCACTGCCTGAACAATAAAACATATACAGCAATTCAAGTGTAAATTGGTCTTAAACTGGTCTCTTGTGTGCCACTTCTGCCATATGAACTGCTTCCACAGCATGGATCTGAAGTAAAAACAGGTGCTTTAGGTATGTTTGCATTGACCTGGTGCAAAACTTACTTCAGGCTATTGTTTGAACCCCAGAAAAAGCTACAGCAGGCTTGGAGCACTGTTGTACCTGGTGAAGATTTGAGGTAAGGATGGCTACAGGTACAATGAAGTTCAACTCTCTGCAATTATTTTTGCCGTGATACAAAGATTTGGTGTTAACATCCAGTCTTTCCAAGTTGCTTTTAAAAGCTCTCATCTGGTCTGCAGTACAGAGGTGCACATCTGCTGAATAATGAGATATTGTAACTAAGACATGGTTCACATAAGGCAGATATTTAATATAAACATTGACAAACATTTGTTCAGTTAAACTGGAAACAGCTCCTATGCACTGCATCAGGAATTAAGACTGCTTGATTTTGGCCCTAAAATGCTATCAGAGTTGCATTCCAAAACAAAATTTATTTTTTCTTTCAACCTCTATGAAACAACTGCTGTGTCTGCAACTTAGTAATTCCTGGGTAGTCTCTTCTTTTCCTGATCCAGACAGGAACTGTTCAGAGGGAAATACCGACTCTTAATTCATAATTTGGTTTTATTGAGGTCCTTATTTCAATCCATGCTCTCAAAACAGCCCCAGAATCATTCTCTAATGCTACAGGCAACTCAATTGTAAAAGCTCTATCACTGGCTTCCTAGCATGGGGAGTTCTGTTTTTCCCTCCTGGTCACTTGGCCAAATTAAAGAATGAGAGGTGCTTAGCTGCCAGCTTCCTCTGCTGGAAGAGAAGCTTCTTTTTGTAATCTTTGGTTCTACAGCCACTGATCAGAAACTACTACAGTTGAGACTATGAGTATTCCAGGTAGTTTGGAGGTTTTTTGTGTTAATTTATACCCATATTCCAAAATAGCTACATCCCTACAAGTAAGGAAACCAGAAGTATGATACACTCCAATACCTCTAATGAAGCCTGCTTCTAGAAAATAAGTACTTTGTTCTCATGGGAGGCAAATCACCTGCTTCCAAACTACTAAAACTGAACACTTGCCACAGCTCAGAAACAGCCTAGAAGTAGGGGTTCACCATCATCACTAATGCATAGCTGGAGGGAACAAAAAACCTGATTTCTGTTTAGAGATAGCATCTGAGCAGGAGCATACAAGAGTAATGCTGGCTTGGGGTACGTAGTGATTTCTGCACACACTTTACATCGTCTAAGAAATGCTCATCTGCCTGAGAGAACTCATGCAGCTGGAGGTAAACAAGGTGTTTATTTAAAACAGTAATTTTCAAAACCTCTCAACCTGGCTGACATGTAACTCTACATTATGAAAGAACAAAACCACCTGCTGCATTTTGGAGACATTTAAAAAGCCTCGAGCTGGTACAAGTTACTCCAATTTAAGGTCTTCCTTCTAATAATCTATACTAGATGCTAAATAAAAATTATTTAAGAAGGCTGTTAAGTGCTAGTAGCAACTAGAATGACAAATATTCATTCTTGGCTACTGCTTCCTTTCACTCTAAAATGGATCAAGATCTCTTGGGTACAGACTCAGATTTCAGAGGGAGCAGACTGTGCTAGCTGTAGTTTTTCCCATTAAAAGCATAGAATATTCCTATTGCAACAGCTGAAATCTTTTTAACCTTTAAAAACAACTTAAAGGTTGAACCTTTACTTCCCATGCCTATAAACTAGTTTTTCTAGGTCTAAGAACAACTGAACCCACAAGTGAATATGAATGTATCATTTATTTGAGGTGGACAATTCACATCATTAAAAGCCACAGGTAACAAATTTTATCTGGAATTTGAATCAGATGTTTATTTTAAGATTTTCAGGGGCAGCTTCAGAGAAATACAAAAGGTAAGCAGCACGCATAACAATCAGATGCGGCTGAGGAAAAAACCTAAAATCTGAACGCTCAGAATGCAATTGAAACAGAAAAAACTCAACCCTGACTTGTGATGAAAAAGATGCATCTTGAAGGCAATCCACTGAATGGCTTCTTCAATTATTTATTGTTTAAAAAGTATGCAAACCATGGCACAGGCATATACAACCCTTACAGCTGTGAGGAAAAGAAAACCTCATCCTAACATATTCATTGCATAAGTCTAAAGTAATATACAGAAAATTTCAAGTAAAGGATTGTGGTCTGAAGTAAAAATTCCATTTCATATTTAAAAAAATTAGAAGGCTATTTGATTTTCTTCTCTCCATCCACTGGTTGATCCGTTTCAGAGTCATACTGGCATTTTTCCACACACTTCCTAGGGAACCAGCCTCGTTCTCTTATTCCACCTTAAGACATGAAAAGTTGCATTAACTTAGAACAAAACATGATCCACTACTGAGGAAAAACACAGGACTGGGAGACACATCAAGCATTTACCTGAATTACTTTCTCCTACAAGGCAGAACATCTAAGTCATTTCTAACATTATTGCCTGGGGATGCATGGATTTTCTCCAACTACCTAAAATGTTGTCAGACATCTCCAAAATTTTGCAGTGCTCTACCTTCCTGGAGAAAATTCATCCTCATACCCTATCTGAATCTTTCTGTCTATAAATAAGGTTTACAACTCCTTTTTCTACACACCAGGGACACAGGAAGAAGATAAACTCGTCTACCACAGACTTTCACCCAGCTGATGACTATTTGTATATACCCTGACTGTTTTCCATTTCCCACTCCTCTCCAGGTAAACCATCCCAATTCTCTTGGCTTTTCCTTATAAGTCACATTTTCTATTATTCTAATTATTCTCATTGTTTTCCTCTCAACCCTTTACAGTTGATCTTACTCATTCTTGAGATGCAGTAACTGCTTTTACTTGTAGGAGTATTTCAGCAGAGTCTCCACCAGTGCTGAGGAGGATGGAAGGTTTCCTTCATGCATCTGGGAAGCTGCATGTTTTTCTCTTTTCTGAAAGTGTAGGCTCATCTTAATATTATGATTGAGTCTTTTCCCCACAGAAGAACTGCTACTTAGTCATTCATTTTGCCATCTTGCTGTAGTGAAACTTTTTATTCCTGATTATTTATAGCATTTTGCTATACATTCCTAACAAAACTCAACCTGTTTTTGAAGTCTAGTCTGATCCAACCTCTCAGAGTTCACCAAGTTCCCCATTCAGACCACATTTTACCCGATTTTAAAAAAACCAACATTTAATAGAGCAGATATGTCCTGCTAATCTTCACAATTTGCAATGCAATACAAACCATGGCCATTTAGATTAATTTAGATTTTATGTTTAAAGGAGTTTATTGGAGTGACCTTCTGGGGCACTTCCAGCCCATGAAAGTTTCAGACCTCCCATGAAAAGCACGGACTTTTTCAGTGTAGCGACTGCTGGCAGCCCCACTTGTGCAAATATGAAATGCACATGCAATGAATTAATAACTGTTTGGAAGAAACAACAGAATCCAACACACCCTCTGGCAGGTAAATTTTAGTTCAGTCCAAAGCAAGAGGTCTGAAGTGAAAAATGTAAAAGCTTCAATGCAGGTGGCTGTGATGCTGACCCTCTGCAGATCAGCAGGAGTCTTTAACATCTTCAACACCCAGAGTTAGTTTTATAAATGCATATTGAAATCTCTGGAAATGATTCCAAACCAAAGACATAATGTCTCCTCATTTTTAAGATACACAAAGATTAATCCCTACACTTACATAGGGTGCATAGGTAGGAAGCCTGGATGTGTTTAAGACAGACCATCACTTAAATATCAAAAAAATGAATCATCCTTAACCTCTTTAGAGTCTAAAAGTCTAACTTTTTCTTAGAATATGATGTGTCCCCCTCCCCACTCAACTTTCAATAAACTACTAAATAAGTATTCTGTCAGTCTGACAAAGTCATTTAATGTTTATCAAAACTGGGAAATCTATTAGATGTAAAGTATAAAAACTGTGGAGTGTGGAGGGAAGCTAATGCCAGCAAGGTCACCATTCTACATTTTGAGAAGCGAGCAAATAATATTGGCCACATTTTTAGACAGCTATAAAATAGATTTGCAATTTTCAACAGAAAAAGTGAAATTAACTGCTCCATACCATCAGCAGCTGAGATAAGAATCTTCTCACCATACATCCAGTGTCTGGAGAAGGAAGCATAACAGGTAATTAGACGCCAGAACTCATCTCAGTACTTCTTTTAACCAAACATAAAGCCACTAACTTTAAGCCTCTGGTGGCTAAAATCAGATCCCCTTTACTCAGTGCAATTCTAGGTTCTTCAGTGCACGGTGTTGTGAAGAATGTTTTAACACCTTTAGTCACAGGGCAGCAGACACCACTGTAATCTTCTATGGCTCGATACCGCACCTACAGATTGGAACAGAACACAGCAATTCGTTATTTGAAGGAGTTATGGCCTTGCTGGTAAGTTTCACACCGAAAAATTCAATTCAAGCACACCACAGATTTGAGCATAATGACAACGGCTGTCAAAGGGACTCTAAATTCTAAATTAACTGCTTAACAATGAAGCACTGTCATCTTTGTTATCATGTTTCTTCCCATCTGGAAACTAAGAAGCAAATGCAAAGGCTAAATGCCAAGATTAATCAAGCAGAAATTGCTATACATTGTTTGTGTGGATTAATTACATTTATTAATACTGGTATTTCAAAGTAATTTCAGATCAAACTTCACAAATACTTACACTTCTTACTCGCTTGTCTGCTTTCTGTTTCAGTTGCTCTATCTAGAAATGATTATAAATAGAAATTTAGGCAGCATTCAACACGAAATGAAGCCAGGTATTGAAACCATTACAAACATAGGAAATACCATTAGCAGTTTGAAGCACTCACAAAAGCATAACTTTAGCGTATCAAAAATGGGAGAACATTTAACAGAACTTCTGTACATGTATTTCAAGCCAGTCTATTTTAGTTATTTAAAAAGCTGGTGTATTATTGCAAAGGAAAGAAGACAATTAGATAGTGGGGAGAATCAACTTGAGATACCATTGAAGACCAGTTACCGTCAAACTGTATTGGTGACATCCATCTCTAACTGGCCAGTCCAGGCCATCTCCCTCAGGAATCCCAGACCATGTAAACACTTGCCTGAAGTTCTTCCATTTACTTCCCGTATCATAGGGGAAGATAAAGGTCTCACCCGTTTGGTAGTACTGGATTCTGTCTTTGGCCTAGGAAATAATTAAGAAATGCAGTACATAAAAACACCCTACAAACAGCAGTCAAGCAGCAAATACTGAGAAGGCCAGGTCATAAACCCTGTATGGGTCCACGGGACCTAAAGGCAAATATTTTCAGGCAAGAGCAGTGAACTCCTGCTATTCTAACCCAAGCTTTAAAAACTACTTAAAACAATAATTCAGAAGTATGTCTGGTTTGGGTGCCCCCATCACTGTCACCCCTCATTTATTCTTTAACAACAAAGTCCACTGACTACACTGATCTTCCCCTCTACGCTCTGATCTTTTTTTATGGCTTTTTGTTTTAGGGACCAATGCCTGACTATTTCTCAGTTACATACAAAAGCTTCCACAGATCAGAATTCTTTGATTAATGATCATGCTCATGACTCAATATTGCTAGTGCCAATTCCTCCTTAAGAATGCACACACAGGCATGATCTGAATCACCCACATTCCGTAGTCACGAGCTTTACATTCTCACAGTTCTGATGACATCTAGTGGAGCAGCCACAGAGCAGTGTTCTCTGTTGCAAAAATGCCATTTTATTAAATATTTATGTATTACAGTCCATGCTCAGCTTTCAGAAGGGACATATTAGCAGCCTGTGTTTTACGGTAAATATTTTAACATATTATTCCAAATTCTACAATACGGTGATAACAGGGACTTCTTTCATTTATGTTCCATTATCCCGTTATTCAAAGGTCTAACAGGACTTGGATCTAGCCATATTCTGTGCAAAGAGTTGACATTACAACACTTTAAGTACTTATACATAGTTAAGATTCTCATGCTAATTTTGGCATACAAAATAAAGACATGACATTAATGAAATGTTTGTGGACTTACACAAAAACTCTAGGTAGCACTAAACTGATTTCTAAATATTGAGTCAGTTTTGCTTCCCCTAAACTTAGCTACTGCTGCTTGACTATATTTCTCCTGAAAAATCTTGTGAAAACGTCTATAAAGATAAGGAAATCTAAGAGAAATTCAAAGAAGAGAAGACTACGTATTTTCTACTACTTCTTTAAAATCAAGGAAAAATCTTCCCAAATCAAGGAAAATTCTCCCTTACAATCCAAAGTAAGAAATGGGGAAAACCACGAGTCAAAAGATGCCACTTTGAATGGGTCAGTGAGGTGGACAATTAAAGGTACAGGCAGCTGTAATGACAAAGACAGCTCAAGTTTCACATGAAAACACCCACATATTTCAAGTACATAGCAAAGTCTCTTCAAAGCAAATACTATTCTATGTTAAACAAACTCCTCCAAAACAAAACAAAAATCTATGCATTTGCAGGATTTCCCATCTCTTGCAGTGAATTTCAGATATAGTAAGGGAAAAGCTTGTTGTAGGTGTTAAGTCAGTGGTGAACTGAAATAACATCTTTGGTTTTAATCCAGAGGTGAAACAACAAAAATTATAAATACAGAAAATTAACTTTGTAACAGTACAAGAATACTGATATAAAAACTTACCTTTTCTTCAATCCAGGATTCGATTGAAGTTTTATTTGTCAAAATTACTTTCATCTGAAATAAAAGTGTTAGGTGAAATTAGGATTTATTTTCTCCAGGAACACATCAGCTATGCAAAGAAAGCTTCGTTTAACAAACTAACTTTGTTTTAAAGTAGAAAGCAACGTTTATAGATGTAACTGAAACATAGAAAATGTTAGGTGCTAACCCTCAGCAGAGATACACGCTCTAGAATTATATACTTAAGACAGTATCACACAGTATTGCACTTAATGCTTAAAATGTGTCTTTCTGTTTCCTTCCAACATTTTAAGAAACATATCAGGTATATTTATACCTATTTTCAGGGACAGGGCAAGTATGTTGCCTTTTTCAGGGAGTTTATAAAATCCATCTGATGTTTTCTTAGTTCATTAGATTTTCACATCCAAGTCCTCACATGAAAAATAATGAAAAAAACCCCTGAACTGTGGTCACATAAAAACTGAGACAAAGCTACATAAATCCCCGGAAAAGTTATACAGCAACATAAGCTCTGAACAACTGTTCTTATCTCAATCCTGAATTGTTTCTGCTCCACAAGCACGCAAAACTTACAGCTTTTAACATCTTTGTAACAGAGCCATAGACTTACCTGGATAATAAACAGCATACCAACAGCAATAGTTGTTCCTAATGCCAGTCCTAAGGCAAATAAAGATGCAGCAAACGCAGACAGTCCAAAGGGAATAATGGGACGAGGGTCTCTTTTGGCTGCACTCATGTCAATCTTCACAGAACTCCACCCAAAAGATATCTGCAAATAGAAGAATACCATTCAGCTCCAGAACTTTCCAACTGCTGAAACAAAGCAAGTTATCTATAAGAAATCTGGCTCTGAAGGTAAGTGTCCAACATCTGACAGGTTTATAATGCGAGCAGAGCAACTAAAAAAAAAGGTATTCAAAACACTTTTCTTTTGTCTTCAGAAATTTGTTTGTTGCTAGATGGAAAGCAAAACCATAATCACCATCTTGCAAGCTCCATAGGCCCAAAAATCAGCAAAAAAATCTGGACTCTGGTATGTTAACAAAAACACATTCTATCAGATGGACAATGCTTGCATAGAACAGTCCCCATTTTCTGTGGAAATGCTGCAGGTTTTTCTCTGAAAGCTTTGCAGACAGAAGTTCCCAACATTATCGCTCTGCAAACAACTCAGCTGCTACAAATACAACCTCATCTGTTACACTCAGCGGATGTTATCAAGGTCTTCATTGCAACCACAAAGGCTGAAATCAAACCTTATAATCTTAATCATGGATCTGAGATAAGGGGTGTATTCCAGAATAAGCTTTGCTCATTGTTGCTACAGTTAAAGTTTTCCAGTTTAAAAAAATCAAAGCTAACATATTTATTTTCAGTCCCAAAAATAATGTACTTTCTTTTTCCTTGAAGAAATTGAAACAATTCTAAAAAAGTGACCAGTAAAAGCAAATAAATAGGATATAACTTGAGTTTTGGAAATAAATAGCAGCTAGTTTCTGCGCCAGCCAAAACACAGCCTGTCTCTCTCTACATAAAGTGCTACTCAGAAACTGTCTTCAGCTGAAGTAAAGCACTAGGAAACTCCCTGTGATTATGAGAAGCAACAGGGACAAAGAAAAAGAATGAAAATAGAAACAACTTTCTCTGAATCCTCCTCTATTAACACACATACTTTTTACTGGTACAGAGCAGAACCAGGAATGCATGTGGAAAGAATAACAAGGAATTCCACATGCTTCTTCTCAGAAAACCAAATTCTCTCATACTTACAGAGATAAGACTATGCACATGACTTAAATAATATTTTAAGCATTTACTTATGTTTTCTTACTCTGTTGTAAAGCTGAGTGTACATTGTCATAATAAATATGAAAGAAGCGTGAATGCATCCCAGTGGAGCTAAGAGGAGAAACAGAGTGAAAGATGCGTGATTCTGGTATCCACAACAGTTGTTAATCCAAGGACAGTGGTGATCCATCTTCATGACACATCTGTGAATGATAAATATTGATTCATATAAAGGACACGTATGATGTTTCTCAAAAGATTCAAAGGATGGCTGACTTTCTACTTCTGAACCTTCATTCTTTCATTTGAACCCACGAATTTCTGACATTTCAACACAGCTGTTTCGTTTTAGTTGCTATTCAGTATTATATTTCCATGTTGTAGAATGAAAAAAAGCAAATAAAAAGTGCTTCCAGGTCCTACCCTCCCTAGTTATCTGTCCTCCTCTTTACTCAAACTTACTAGTTGCTAATAAACACCATAGTACAGAGCCTGGAGACACAGACATAGAATGGGACTTGTAAGAACTATGATCACAATAATTAAGCACTACTGTTAATGCCAGGTTTTAAAAATAAGAATACCAGGAAAATAAAGGAAGTATCAAATTCCTTGTGAACTACTTGCAGAAAGAATATTTGAAGTTACACAGATGTGTGATAGTGCCTCTTTCTTTTCAGTGGCAAACCCTCTGAAAGCTTTCTCAATTGCTATGTATTGACCCCACACCATTGAAAATCCTTTTCAATACATTTAACAAGTGTAAACACCCTAGAGACACTCTTGTATTCAATAAAAAACCAGTTATTTTGGTGTAGCTTACAGATGCAAAAAACCCACAGCTGATTAAAGATTTGTTCACATCCCAATTTACCTTGACAGGTGTAAAAGTCTAAGTGACCACCTAAGTCATCAGTCCTCAATGCAAAGATTGTCACTCAAGGAAAAGAATTGTTAATTTTAAATCTGGGGATGATGTAGCCAAATTACAGCACTGCTCTGGAGTTTCAGTTTCTGTTTCCTAAAAAAACACTGACTGAACATCTTGGGATTACAGAAATAACAATGGACATGTATGTTGCATTATCCTTTCACCACATTCTCTTAAGAGTTCTTCAGAGGACGACCTCCCTGGACTGCAGACAGCTGAAGTGCCTTGATTTTTTCAAGATGCACTAAATTCCAGCGACAGCTATTTATAATAAAGTATCCTTTGCATCAAAACAAGTGTGTTGGAAGATAACAAGGTGCAAACTTCATAAGTTGACCCAAAAAGCTTATTACTTCATTTACCATGCCAATTCCCCCGAGAAACTCACTTTGGTGAAGAGTGAAAAAACAGTCTAAAACTTCCGCTCAAATCAATGTTTAATTCCCATTTGGAAAGATGATAGATTAGGTATTCCTACTCTCTAAGCAGGTCAATGTTTGGACTAAGAATTTAAAAAAGACTTCAGAACATTTTTAGGTATTTACGCAGACTTGCATCTCTGAAGCAGGACTGCATTGTTTTGTTAGTACCATCAAGAAGTTCTCAAGAGAAACTGATTTCAAACTATAAAGAAAATGTTAAAGACAGTAATTTTTTTAAACTAAAACACAGCAAAACTGTATAGAAATCATATAACTAGAGTGGAAATCCTTGGAAGGGCTATAGTGTTCATATGGAAGCTTTTTTAAAAAGCACAATGCAAGTGCTGGAAGAACAAATTACGGTAATAGCCCATCACTAGATTTGAAGCTGCTCTAATATGGACTTTAAACAATTGTAAAGAGAAACAGTACCTGTTACACTTTCGACAGTGGTGTGAACGAGGTGCCTTGTAAGACTGACACACTTTACAGTATTGGAGATACATGCAATCCTGAGATTTTTCCTTTAAACAGAAGAATATGAGTGTTAGATGTATACATAACTCCACTGGCAATGTTTACCTTGGCATTTTCCTAACCTAAGCACCTTTGATTTCTTCTGACAGGGTGTGTTTCATAGTCCAACCCTATTTAATAGTAGGCGTCAAGGAGAGGAAAAAACAAAACTAAATAATCTGCTAGCTAATCTCCTGGTTATCAACACAGCCATCTCCCACTGCTGAAAGTGCTGGTTGCTAAAGAAATAAACAATTCTTCTGTCAGGAAGAGGAACCGTACAAGCAAGGTTTCACAGTGAAGTTCTGAGAGTAAAAGTCAGCATGTGGCCGTTCGAATTAAAAAAATAAATCCTGAGCACATTTTCTCTCCATTTTACACCATAAACCACTCTAGGCTTACTACTAAGGTACAGCATTGGTAAACACTAATGTTCAACTCCTACAATCTCTTTTACACACACACAGCCCAACTACAGTAAGATGAGAGACAGAGTTACGTGTAGACAGCAAGTAGTGGCCAAAATCTTCTGCTCAGGAAGTGGAGTACCCACTCAGTCATCCTGCTAAGATGATTATCAGGATCCTCTTCTGCCTAGACTCTGTCCTGAGTAATATTCCACAATTAGAAAGGCGACCAGTACTAAACTTTGTATCATGCCACTGGAACACAAACTCTGGGCAGCTGCCTTGAGATACTGAACCTGTATCATTCTTGACTACAACTCTTCCAAGAGATTACTGAAGCACAGGAAATGCAAATTTCTGTCTTGTACTGTGTTAAGCAGAAGGTAACCATATAATTTTCTGGCTTGCATAAAATAAAAAAGACATTTTCTAAATTAATTTCTCCTAATTGTTACTGCTAGCAGCAAAATCTTCAAAACGGATGTCTGCAGGAGCATGCAGATAACCGTGAGGTGCTCATTCCCTGCTAACAGTGCTTGTTTCCTGCTGCTTTGCTTTGAGAAGCCCCTACAGAACACAGCGACTGCTGCCAGCCAAGCAGCATTACCAGACCCCTAACAGCACAGGGAGGGGATGGAGAAGGCCAGCAGAACAGAACAACGGAGCCTTGGAGAAGCAGATAAAGGATGTAACTTAGGCAAGCAGGATGCCAGCTCAGCTCTGCAAGGCTGACAAAGCAGGAGTCATAGAAATCAAGAGTGTTGCGCTCGCTCAAGAGCTGGGGTCAAGCAATGGCCACCTAAAATACTACAACACTGGCCACTGAAGACCACCAAAGAAGACCCCAAAAGGCCACATGAGGACTTCCGATAAGGAATGTGACTATGTTAAGTAAAGCATTATACATGTAAATACATTACAGTAGTTATATATTAAGTAAGCAGGGATAGCTAATGACTGTGTAAGCAGTGTGGGTGATAAAAACTCTGTTTACCCAACGGTCGGCACACTCGATTACAGGAAGGATACTTCAAGTGTCCAGCGTGCTGCTTTCTAACACTAAAATTATGTTAGAAAGTTTCTATCTGTCCGATTTCGGTACCAGGAGCAAGCTGGTGCATACTGGAAACTCTGGAAGCGGCAGGAGCAAAGCGGGGAGAGGCAAAGGAAAGATTTCGGAACCAGATAAGGAGGAAGGAGTGGCCTGAGAGCGTGGAGCGTTCTTGGGGGACAGAGGACAAAACGGTGTCATCAAAAGACACGCGATTTCTACTGTCCCGAC
>VYXC01004305.1:304468-322322 GCA_013397175.1 Platysteira castanea | reverse complement strand
AAGAGGAGGGGAGGGAAGGGAGTGGAAGGGGAGGGGAGGGAAGGGAAGGGGAGGAGCGGAGGCGGGAGCGGAGCCCGCCCCTCCATCGCCCGCCCGCGGTCCGTTCGCAATACGAGTCCCTCGGGAAACAGCGGCCCGCCGACAGAGCCGCAGCCGCGTTCCTCCGCCCCTGCAGATTACGAGACGGGGCGTGAGGGGCTGCGGTGCGGAAGTGCCCCGTCGCTGCCGCCTCTCCTCGGTGCAGCGCGATTCCGGGCGCCAAGGCCGCCCAGCAGTTGTCGGGACGGCCGCGAGGGGTTGGGCCGTGCCGGTTAAAGCACCTGAGTTTCGCCGGAACCTGTGGCGAGGCGCCCGGGGGCGGGGTGGGGGACGCGTTTTGGGGTGGCAGAACACGGAAGCATCGCCGTCCGGAGCGGGGCCCCGGTACCGGCAGCGCCATCGCCGCGATGTCCTCCGACTTCGAGAGCTACGAGCAGGACTTCGCCGTGCTCACGGCAGAGATCACGGGCCGCATCGGGAAGGTGCCGAAGCTGGTAGGAGGTGAGCGGCTGCTCTCCACTCCCGCGGCGCTCGCTCCGCAGGCCCGGCCGGCTCGTCTGTAAGAGCCGCTCCAGCTCCCAGCGATGAGCGCGCGGGGCGGTGGCGGGAGGTGCCGGCGTGTTTTCAGTGAGGTCTCAGCGTCTCCTCGCTCCTTCCTCAGCAGAGGCACTTCCCTGCCCCGGGTCTGTCCCAGCAGAGAGTTGTCTTTTGAAATCTGTTAAGAATGCTCTGACAGAATACTTGTTTGCTGGTCACCTGTAAGGATCAGCTCTTCCCTTCTGCCCTGCACTGTGGCCACGCGAAGTTCGGCCCCTGCACCTGAAGGGCTGAGCAGAGCCGGGGGGGATGTTCCCTGTACCGGCATTGCTGCTGAATCCTTTTTATTGTGATCATACCACAACATCACTAATGGAAATCAAGTGTTTCTTCTGTGGCACAGACAGATTTTGTGCATGACCTAATTTGAATCAGTATTTTTGCTGCCTACTGTTCATACGTTTGATTTGGATAATTGACTATGGTGACTCACATGCAAGAGGAGATACAAAGAAATCAATTTTTATTTACTTTAATGTCTTTGTCAGTAGCCTGCAGCTTCATGGTCTAATTCATGATGTATCCCTGGAGTAGAGTCAATATTGTCTGTAAGAGTAGAAAGATGAAAATTATAATCTCATTAATCAGACTAGCTGAATCTCTAGCACATAGGAATCAGTGCCCCAGTACAGGGCTCCAAGTGTGAGATGGAGGGAAGCTGACACTCGTGGTTTTCTCATCTGTTCCTCTTGTAGCTCAGCTTAATGCCTCTTCTGTTTCCAGCTCATTTAGTACTTCTACCTCTGCTTCTTATGCATATTTCCCAAAGGTTTCAGATACTTAATTGTACAAGTTAATACTGTGTTAGTATTATTATTAGGGATACTGTATAAAAAGGAAGCAAACACATGCACTTTTCCATATGGTTAAAGGAATAGGTATCATGCATCCAGGACCAAAGAATAACATCCTACTTTTAGAGTGGAAAATGCATCATGAAGTGATGAAGTAGAGACTATAAACAGGGTTTGAGGTAGGTGGTCAACTAATATGTGTGATCTCAGGGGATTTTGAATAAAAATATTTTTGATTCTGGGAGGTTTTGTCCAATTCTAATCTTAGCAATTTAGAAAGTCTTCTGAAAAATTAGGGTTCAGTTCCATGTTTAAAGGAAACTATGCCTTTTCCTTGGCTTAACAAAGATGTTTTGCTGTTGATCTTAATAGCAAGGACACAGGGAGATAATTCAGTCAGAAGCTGCAGCTGAGGTAGAAAGATTTGTCTGTTTTCTAATGGAAACTTAGAAAATGAAGAAGAGAGAGAATCAGAGTTCCTGCGATTGAATTTTAGAACTGGTGTAATTTAATCTGCTCAGAAATTATATTTAACCTGTAAATGAGCACTGGAACAATTTACTGAGAGGATGCAGGGAATCCTTGACAAAGGCTTCTTCACTTTTGAACAGTAAATTTAAGGACCTCTGGTAGGAACAGGGAGACATCATAAATACACTACTGGCTTATCTTCTGAAAATCAATAGTGCTAGACTAATATATAGGAAATTTAATTCCCTAATTGTAAAGAACAGAGATTTGAGTTCCTAATTGTATAGATTTTGGAAGTCATCAGAGTCTGTTCAATAATAGGAAGAATATTCTGCATAATAGTAGTGGATTTCCATAATCCTCTCCTTGAATCAGTCTCCCTTATTCACTTAGGGAGATTTTGGAGCTTAAATACAAGATGTTTAAAGAATAGTGGCTTAAAAAGTGACACAGCCTAGAAGAAGCAGGCTTTGAAATCATCACTCTTTCATGAAACCATTAGAAGGTTACTTTTTTTTATAGAATTTGCCATCCTCTCAGAGGAGACAGGATGCATGTTCCCTGCAGGACCAGCAACTGGGCTAAATGAAGTCAAGATAAGAGTTAATTTCTTTTATTTTCCATGTTAGTATTTGAGGCTGGTCATACATAGTTGGGACTGACTTGCATTATAGCTGCTTCTTGTGCTATACATTTATGGCTTAAGTATTGCTTCTGTTTTCAGGGCTATTCTGTCTTTCATCAGAAAAAACATTTTCTATGACTTCCAAACAAACTGCAGTCTTAGCTAACAGAGCCATTTGACCACCTGGAAAAAAAAACTCTGATTATGCTGAACACTTTAATCAGAAATATTTTAAATACACATTTTTCCCTTGTTTCTTAATAGGAATATTTGCAAGATCTTTGCCTCTTCATCACCAGAAGTTCCAGTTAGTTCTTGTGGCGATGTCTGGGAGAGCCTCAAAAAGAGGAAAATGAGGTGGGAGGGGAACGTGAGGTGGCAGTTTTCAGCAGCAGTGATGTGAGAGAGATTGCTGATGGCCTTCTTCCTCCACGCTGGAAGAAGCAGGATGAAAGGTGTAAGGATTTGTGCTACTCCGCATAATAAGGAGAGATCTCCTGAAGTCTAGTGACTGGTTATTGCCCTCTACTGCCCAAGATGGACCTGCTGTAGTGGAGAAATACTGCTTAATTATTTTTGCAACATTCCCGTGTTCCATGTTTTCAGGACATGATGCTGTCTTGTGTTCTAGGAGGATGATGGCTCAGCAGACAATCCTATTTTCACAAATGCATAAGTAGTTCAGCAAGAAATGAAACAAAGGCTCTCTGATACTACAGAAACAATAAGCAGCAGGGACAATAGAACATCTTGGGAAGAAATGTCTTCTGTTGTTGAGGCAGACATCACCTGGAGGATTGAAGAAAGTTATAAATAGAGAAATGCCTTTTAAATAGATTTTCTGTGATGCCGCTGCAGGTCTTTGAAGAATGAAGATCATTGACTGATGTGTTTTATTAATGTTCCTTGGTGTTTCAGAGAAACATCTGTCTTGTGATTTGACCAAAAACTCATATAAATTTTGATTGCTTGATATGAAAGAGAGTTTTATCAGCACAAATGGTGATACTTAGTCTATTCCCAGCACAGTAGCCTCTGAGTTATGATGATTTTGGACTGGAGTGCTGCCATTCTTCTGATACTTGATACCTGCATTTTCTACCATGCAGTCAAAACACTGTGTTTCAGTTGCTAACAGGTTTAGCTGAAGAAAGCCCCACCTTTAATTTTCTGTTGTACTCCAGTACTGAAGTTTACTGTCTCAGTTTCAGGCCTGGCTCATTATGTTATGCCTCTTGAACCCAGTTTTATAACCCAAAGAGAGAAGTGCATGTATTGTTCCGTTTATCTCTGCTGTTGGACAGTAACTTCTGGCAGTGGTGAACATGTAACCACCTGAGCGAGCACAGCAACATCTGCAAGTGGTCTGTGAACTGAAGCCCTTTGTTACTCAGTCTCTTCCTCAGCATGTACTAATAAAAAGAAGCAATTCCACGAGCAGTGGGACTACTCAGTCTTGACCCAGGTTTTTTTAATCTCTTTGTTGGCTGTGAGATCAAACCAGTGCTGTGTTATCTTTCCAACCTTGTAGGCAGATTCCCACCTTTTTGTAACTGCTGTATTTTGGGAGACAAAGAAAGTGTCTAATGCCAGGGCAAAGCTGAAAGAACTGGGGAAAATGTAGTGAAAGTTTGTTTCTTTTAAGAAAGTGATACAACCTTGTGTACAAACAGAGAACTGATTTCTTTGCAACCCTACACAGAGGAAAAACCCACTTTTGTTTCCATTCTTAATCCATAGTTTGTCAATTTCACCACTTAAATTATACAAACTACTTGGAATATTTTCTTTGAGACATTCTGTCTAGCAGTATGGAGAAAAAATTAAATTTAGATATATTTGACGGAGCACTGTTTTATATTTTCTCTGAAGGATATTTGAATTCTCAATCAAGACAAAAGGTTATAAAACACCTTTTTCTTCATTTCCTGTGGAACTTTATTTAAGGAAATGATTGAGTAGGCAGGTTGAAAATTGCTGAGTCACAGTGGACTAATACAGTTAGTAATATAAGCATCTTTAATTAGGCTGTAGCTTGTTTGTCCTGATCTACTTGGTTAGTGGCAAACTTCTCTTACCCAGAGCAACTCCCTTGGATCTCACTTTCAGTCTCTAAGCAAGTCATCCTGTGAGTATTGTGCCTCACTTCCTGTGAGGATTCTGGCTGTGAAATAAGTCGTTTCCTTTGTTTAACCATTGAAGTAAAAGTAAAGCTGAAAAGAAATGCTTTGAAAACCATGGTTGCATAGTATTGTGTGCCCCAGAGGATCAGCGATTGCAACAAGTTCAGCTGCTCTCCTGGAAGTCTGAAGATCCTGCTCCAGAGCTGCAGTGCCAAGATGTTGCCACACGCCTGCTCACACATCTGTATTTGAAGGAAAATCAAAGGCAGTTGTCCTGGTCACCATCTGGGTGATTAGGTATAAGGGTCATGTTAAAATCTGGCATTGGGTTAAAATTTAATTAAACCACTGGAGATCATTTGAATACCCCGCCCCCTCCTAATTTTATGGGAGCAGTTTTAGCCAGATCTTCTTGTGTACTAATGAGTTTTCCCTACAAAGGGTCTGTAGCTTAATTTCTCTGTGGGTCAGTAAGATCTTACTGGCCAGTGGAGTGCTGAGTATTCTTGTAACAAGTACAAGCAGAATTGGTTCATCATGAAATACCTTCCAAAACCCCCCAACTTTATATCCCTAAATTTCAGGTTACTAAATGCATATGGAAACTGATCCAGTACAACTCGGGGAAGTACCGAAATTGCTATAGTACATTTATTTTCTGCTGCTATATTTCTAAATTTTATTTCAGCTTCAATAAAATGTTATTGTGTGTTTCATACCTTTCATTGTTTTTATTTTCGTCCATCATCATCTTGCTAACTTCCAAATAAAGGAAAGAACAGAGGTGTTTTGGGATATGAGAATAGAAATAGAGGGCGTAAGGGGCAGATTTCTTTTAGTTTTTTTATGTTAGGAAGATAAATCACTAAATTTTCTGGCCTAGATGCCATCCTGAGAACCTGGTGGGGGATTAAAGGAAGACATTGCTTGCAGAAAACTAGAAGTGCTACACAGAAAATACTTCCTGCATCTTCCGCTGTAGTAGAATCCACCAGATGTGGCAGCGTGAATTCCAGATTTGCAGGAGGGATGGTCCCGAGCCTGATCCTCTGCAGGCAGAGCTCCAGTGTACATAACTGAGGAAGGACAGACTGTGATGTTCCTGTGTCCTTAAATGAGAGTGTAGAGTATTTTAGGTGAATGAGAAGATAGATGGATAGGCATTTCGGCCTGTGAGAAGCTGAATTATGTTCCTTTCATAAAGTGGTCCCCTCTTGAAATTCAGTGGCTTGTGGAATGCAGAGGATCAAAGGAGATCATCAGATAGTCTCTCTTGGTCTTTAATGTGTCAATTCCAGGATGCAAAGAGATCATGTGGAAGAGAAGAAAGGGGGTTCAGACTTAAAAACAAAGCTGTGAAGTTTAGAGATACATGATGAAGTCTTGTGCCAACCTACACTTATCTGTCGTGACTTCTGGGGAACTGTAACTGGAGACACTTTTGTGACATTCACTTTTAATCTGCTTAATCAGGCAAACCACCAGTACAGACGTGTCATGATATTCCTGGTTTCAAACAGACAGTTTGTGTGTTCAGAGTTTTGTTGTTAACTTCATTGAGACAGTGGGTGGATTTAGAGTCTGAAGGCTGGAAGATGTGGTGGTAGGATTGAAACCCTTGAATAGCCACAGTGATGAAGCAATATGGGGACTTTTTATTATCCAGTGTCGGAATATTTCTTAGTCTCCTTTTATGCTGTAACAAACCAAGTTGTGAAGCAATTGGAATGTTTGTGATGATGTGACACTGAACCTCAGCTCTCAGTTCATCCTGGATTCTCTGCCTGCGAATGGATGGTTGGAGGAAGGTCAAAAGTCAGTCTCTCTAGCTGGGATTATAGCCTTGCTGGGAACCTGGCAGATGGTGATTACTATGTATACCTTAAAACTTACTTGAATTTTTAAAAATTTTCATATTTTATTACTAGTTTCCATTTTTATTGCTACTAGAAGACAGTGATTTCTTGTAGTTCCTGTGGCATTTAATTTTATATCTATTGAAGCAAAAGAAACAATTCTAGACCCAGCATAGGAGTAGGGGAATAGAAACATCATTTTTCTTAAGAACTTGAATTAATTTTAATTGGGATGCTTGGTTTTGTGCATCTGATGTTTTTCAAATGAATAGGTTTAGCCTTTGTTCTTAACTGATTTTTTTTTGTTTAGTGTACGTATGTGCCTTCTCATGCATTTGTACACACCAGCAAGTGCCTGCTGAGGCATAACTCCTAGAGCTGCAACAGCTGTAAGTGCTTTCCTAACTAGCAAATGCTGCATAACAGGGCAGAAGACTTCAAGGATTCTCCAGTCTTTTTTTTTCTTTTTTTTAATTACTGATGTGCCTATCAGCATGTGTGAGGATGTCACACAGAATAAATCTCAAGTCTGTTTTAGCTGATACATACAATCTTTTGAAATGGTATATTTTTCTTTCATGGTAAGAGCACAATTATATTGCTATTTTCACAATTCTTTTTCAGATGAGAAGAAGCAGATGGTTGCAAATGTTGAGAAACAGCTCGAAGAAGCGAGGGAACTGGTATGTTCTGGCTTTTCATATGTTAACTGCAAATTCCTGGCAAAAATAATAGGATCACTGATAGTAACATTTAACACCCATGCCCTAAAGATACTTAACAATGCTATATTAGAAAATGAAATAATAGTCTTGAAATAGTTCTTCTATGAGGAGAAATTATTTTGAGAAATACCAAGAAGAGTGTATCCTTTTAAAATCCTGTGTTAAGTGATGCAAGGTTTGCACTATTGCTATAAGTCAATAAAAAGTTACAGACTTTGAGTTGTGGATTAGGTCTCATACTTTAGGAATGGAATTAAATATTTACACACCTTGTAAGACCCAAGCACCTCCTTGATTTCATGTCAGATTATCTTGTGAAGCAATAGATCTTTTTTTCCATTTTAGGAAGTGAGGCATAAAGATGAGGACAAGAGGGCCATGGTAGTGTGGGCCACTGATCCAAGAAGAGTGTAGGTGTTAACCAAGCATTAGTTTGTGCTTCACACAAAAAACCCCAATATGTGATGAGCAGCATGTGTTAAGCAACTGTGACTCTTCTTTTATTTATTTTGTTCCCATTACAGCCTGTCGTGTGTTCCATCTGGGAGGAGTGTAAGAGTAAAGTTCTATAGATGTGGAGTAATTGAGCAAAGGTGCTGGTGACAGCTGAGACTGTCTTTTCCCATGTGGCCAGTAGTTCCTTATCTGAAGTTGCTTTTGTTTATTGCTTGCAAGTGGGATTGGTTTATCTAATGTCAGAAATGTAATCTGAATATTGGGATAGGGAAAGAAATTAGCTTTTCTACCCTAGAATTTCTTATAATGGAAAGAACTTGAATCAATTATTTGGTTACTAACTAAACAACAAAATTAATTTTTTGAAGTGGCATAGGAAGAAAAAAGTCTCTTGAGTGTTTGTAGGCATACATGTTGCTTTTGGTTTAAAAATAGAATTAGTCTTGTAGACCAGAGCATTGGAATAGCATCCAGTAAAGCTGGATCTTGGGATGACTCCCTGCAGTTTTGCCCTTCGAGGATGACAAGGCACCTAACCTCTGATTTGGTATTCCCAGTGAGAAACATGGTAAAGTTACTGTCCCATCTCATGAGGATATTCTGAAGATACATTAAGGCCTTTTGGGAACATTCATATTCAAACAGCTGAAAAAAAGTAGAAATCTAGAAATGTTTTTCAGCTCGTTTCCACTACAAGTTGACATGGCAAAAGACAGAGCAGTACAGAGAAGTTCCAATATGGGTGGTCATTCAAATTTTGTTTTCTACTCGAAGTAGACTGGAAGGAGTGGAAATTGAGTTAATGGCTCCTTACTTCTCTCCTTATGTCAGAAAAAGATAATCTAAATTTGTATTTATTACAGGATTAAAAAATAAGTCTGGTATCTGTATTTTTCTCTTAATGATGATCTTCATTTAATGTACTGGCTTTTCTTTCACACTTTTGTTTTAGATCTTTAGATTCAATTATTGGCTTTAAGCAATTACCCAACATGTTTGTGATTAATGTCAAGGCTTGGGTTTAGAAATCAATTTGAACAAACCTGCTTATAACAGAACTGATTAAGAAGATCCTCTTTTAAGCTAGAGGCTACAGTAGAAAATCAAAATAAACCTAATTCCTTGCTGCTGATAGTTTTCATACATTGGTTTGCTTCATTGTCTTGCATAGTCAAAGCTGAGATTAGCTGGTTTTGTTTTATTTCCTACTTGGCTAGGAAATAACACTCTCATGTATTATAAATATTATTACAGAGATAATTTATTTGCATTCACTAAGAAGTGATGGTTTTAAAACACTTTCTTCTTTGTTTTGGTAAAATCACTGGTGTAATTGATTTGATGTATGTGCAGAACTGACACAAAAACTTTCAGACTCCGAGGCTGCCTTTTCAAGCCAGAGCTGTGGAGTAAGAAATCTCTAGAGAGAAATCCTGTAACTCTACATCCAGTGTGGAGTATCTGATTGTTATTTTTACCAGGTTTTTAAGAAAGGTCATTGTTGTTCTAACTTTGGAGAAATTATTTTGAGTGTAAAATCTAGCATGTGCAAGAAGAACTGTGAATTTTTGAGTGAAATTCTACTGTTAAGAAGACAAAACTCTCTCTCTGTTATTTGCCTTTATGTTTGATGAAGGATGCATCACAAAATTGTTGTGTTGCAAACTCTGGGTTTTTCTTGTCCTGTGTTTTTAGTTTAGATCTCTATTTTAATTCCAGGGCTTTAGAATCAAAATAAAATAGCAAAGCTTACAAATTTCTTAAAATGCTAGCAGCTGCCCAGAGCAGATTCATATGGAGAAGTTCCTATGGGAGGGGGAGACTTACTTTGGAGTGCTCAACATCAGCCACATTACTTACTTTGGTATATTTTTGAATGGAAATATGATGGGCTGCTCTGCTCTTGCTTGTTTATGAAAAATATGATTTTATGACAAATAATATGAGTTCTGAAAGTGGAGATGCATGAAATTAGGTCGCATTTAGGTTCACACTTGCTTGGACCACTATCTTCTGTGTGGCTTCTCATGGAAATTTCTCAGCCCAGCCACAAAATGCACACATTTAATCTCATGATGAAAAAACATTGTTAAATATTGGTCAGCCTAAATACGCCTCATCATTGTTTCTTGGACCTTACACTCTCTAATATTAACTCTTTAGAATGAGCATTTTAGGTTTCATGGACCATGGTTTGATTGGTGGTGCAAATTCTGGATTCACTGGTAGATGTCTTCATTTTTATGTAATAGACAAGAACTGAGACTTCATTAAAATTTCCCAACCTTGCACATATATATATATGTGAGAGAGAACTGTTTATAGGACGTTGGAGATCAAATATATTACGATGAAGTTGATGATAAGAAATAAACTATTAATTCCAGCTGTTGGTTTAATTTATAATACCTCTTTGAAAAGTTAAGCCGGAGCTTAAGAACTTGGTAGAATTAGAAATTGCTTTGTACATTTCAATTCATTAGTGATTTTTTAATTAAAGTCTGCTTTATAGTTTATTATTGAATATCATTTTGTATAATCAGAATAGATCGGGCAGAATGACTTTTGAGTATCTGGCAATTCCATTGATTAAATTCAGATGCTCTTCTTATGATACGAGGATGAAATTTCAAAGTGTAAGCAAGTGATTACATAGGAATAAATTCTAGCAGTCCCTTGTGAAGACCTAAAGCCAGTAGTTTGGGACCCTAACTGAAAAGCTTTTCTGTTTGTATGCCATATTGCTCAACCAAGATCAGTAGGAGGTGAGTAAATATTGTTTCAGGTACCTACAGCAACCAAGGACAGATATTCTTTTATCTTTTTTAAGTAAGTTGGAAAGATTTTAAAAGGCAGGTGTGGAATTCTTCTGCTGTTCAAAACCGAATTCCTGAACAGACAGCACCACATAGAGCAGGCTCCATGACCCACTGGGTAGGTATTTAGCAGCCCTGGTTTATAACTTTTGGTTTGCTGTACCCCTGTGCCATATTCTTGTATTTCAGGCCCCTTAGAATTCTACATGGCAAGAATAAATTAAAAAAAGCTTTCGAAACATAGAATATATCTCTGGTGTTTTAATCCATTTGACTGTATACAAGTTCTTGGATAGCATTGTCATTGAACCCTGAAATTCAGCTATTGAATATACTTACATATAGATTTGGAATGTAGATTTAGGTAGCCAGTTCAGGTTAAGTAATTCTGCTGAGTTAGTAGTATTTAAAGAAAAAAGAATTAGTTTATTAAACATAAGAATTAGTTTATTAAACATACAGACTGGTGGAAAATAAGGCTTAAACATATATATATAAAAAAATAAATAAATTACTTTTAGCAGCCAAGCATTTCCAAAACAGCACAGCTAGGTGGAGGTAGGCTTTCTTCTGAACTATGGTAATTTGCAGGAATTATCCTCAGTTTTACTATTTTTTTGTAATAAAATGTATTCATCACAGTTGGAATTGAAATCCAGAAATGTTTGACTAGAATCATTCCTTCTGAGTGTTAATAATGCTAATTTTGTCACTTGTGTCTTAACTTAAAACTACGTAAAGATTTTGATAAATTGTTTGTGTATTGCAGAATAAGCAACATTTTTCCTTGTAAAGAAGGAATATTTCTTGAACTTAAGTATATTTCTTGAACTTAGGTAAATTTGTTCTTGCTTTAATTAACCTTTTGATTTATATGCCTCCTCTTTGTTTACACTTGTCAGCTTGAGCAGATGGAACTTGAAGTTCGAGAGATCCCACCTCAAAGCCGAGGGATGTACAGCAGTCGAATGAGAAGCTACAAACAAGAAATGGGAAAACTCGAAGCTGATTTCGTGAGTTTTTAACGTATTACATAAAGAAGGCATCTCTAAGAATTTTTAAAATGAAACAATGCAGTTATATTCAGGGAAATGAGAGGGTATTTTTGACTAGTATGAGAGATGAGTTCTGCATGTATCTTGCTATGTATGTGGACAGATGAAAACCAAACTGGGGAAGAGAAGCTTTTCCTTTAGCATCAGTCCCATACCAATATTCCAGCTGCTAGCTTCCTGTCCCTTTACCCTGGAACTGTGTTGTTTCTCTGTCATTAAACACTGTGAGTGTTCATGATGTATGCGAAATAGTCAGCTTTTAGTCCTGTTTCTCAAAGAATGACCGCTCGTAGTAGTGTGGGCAGTAACATGAAAAGCATTATAATCTCCAATCCGTGGGATTTTTGAATGTAGTTTATCTCATGTGCACTTCATTTGTTAGTCACTAGGTTTTCTTTTCCATTGCAATTAGATTCTTTTTGACTTTTGTACAAATTGGTTATAAATACTACATTTTTTGAGTAATAGATTCAAACTAGCAAGATTCCCTTGTCTAGGGGCTTCTGCTACAGTTATCAGTCCTTTTTTTGTGACTGGGATTTGCACTGAATAGATTTACATAGAGACAAAACTGTTTCTTGTAAAATCCTGAAAAAGTTCAAAGGGATTGCAAAGTATAGGAAAATGCTATGTTAATTGGCAACAGCTCAGTTCCTCCAGGGTAGGGAGAAAGAAATAACTAGTGGCAGTATTTTCCATTCACTGGGGAACTGTGAATTTCCTCAGGTTCCTGGCAGCAGTTTAATCCTTCAGGGGAGGGGAGTTTATGTTTATACCTGCAGCCAAGAAATCCAGCTGACTGTCACTCCTCTGTGCTTCTGCCAAGTTGAGCAGTTGCACAAAAACGTGTTAGAAGATGGTTGCAGTTTGTAAAATTGGAGGAATGTTAGAATAAAAAGACGTGCATCAAAATTTTGAGGCAGTCTCATCTGTTACCCTGTAGGAATTGCGTGTGGCCAAACAGTGACTTCCCAGAGAGAGCAATTTCTGGACCAATTGTGAATGCTGTTTATCTTCTCAGATGTGGGAGAATTTGCTGTCAGCATATATTTGTTCCTGGCCTATTTCTATACGTAGGTAGATGGTGGAATTCATATTTTCATATTCCCAGGCAAGTGAAAATGAGAGAGTTCAGAACTGGACACTATATGGAAGAGGAGAAATGAGTGCAAGGAAATGCATCATAGCACTGGGAGTTACATGATAACAAGAACATAAGTTTGTGCTCAGAGTGAAGAAGCAAAAACAACATGAGAAAGAGGAAGGAACATATCATAATAATGAGTAGAAACAACAGCCCCAAACTAAAGGATCTTCAGCAGAAGATCAAGGAAACAAAATGATGTGAAGGATGGAGCAAAGTACTGGAAGAAAACAACTATGCTTGAAAAATCTCACTTATATAGCAAATAGTGGTGGTACAACTAAATGCCTTACATAGTTCCAGTTTCTAAGTACTACTGTTTTTCTAATTCTGTGCATAAGGATTTAAGACACTTTTTGGGTTATTATTCAGTCAAATAGCAACTTCTTGGAAACTACAGAAGAGTTGTGAGTTCAAAGAGGGAAGAGGAGGAGGAAAAGAAATGTTATTTTGACTCTATAAGCTCTAGGGCTGTCAAAGGTAGAAAGTTGAAGTATTTGCTGAAATGGAAGTGCTTTTGAGTGTTCTTGTTTCATTTTAAAGAAGTTATGTCTGAGAAATTAATTGCAAAAATTATATACCTCAGTGCATAATCTTTTTCATTAAGTTCTGTATTTCAAACATAATGTACCAGTGCAGAACTCGCACTGGTATTTTTCCTTTATATTCATTGATAACATGAGATTTAATCTTGTGATTATTTGTATGCCTTATAGCATCTGAAAATCTGCCCTCACCCAAACGGTTAAGGAAAACAGCAGCATAGCAACATGTTTAAAGCTAGGAGAAAGAAATAGGAGGTATATTGGACTGTCCACTCTTTACTGGCAGGATGGACAACATTAAGATTTATTTGTGACATTTAATATGTAACTGGTCAGCTTATTTTATCTTGAGCAGTGTGTGTAATAATGACAAAATGCCATCACTGTAATACTATTGATTACATGCTGTGGCATCTTTATGAGTATATAGGGTTTTTTTCTATACACTTTACTATGTTGAAGTATATTCTGAAAAATACAGGTTTAAGCTCTGTTGAGCTGTACTTAGAAAAGTTACTCCAAACATGGCTTTTTATCTCTAACTTTGTAATCAGACAGGAACAAGTTGCAAAGAGGAGATTTATTTCCTCTCATTGCTAATCCTTGTTATTTTGAGACCTGCAGTTAGGGGTCAGTGCTCTGCAGTCCAGGGGTGTGTGAAGGCCAAGATGTCTACCCCATACACTGTATTGCTCATGCATGCTTGGTAACTCACTAATCGCAGTAAATCATATCCAAGGAGAAAAAACCACCTTGGCTTGTCTTAGCTCTCTCTCTCACAGGGGAACAATGATAATGAAAAAAAGAATAGCACAATTTTGTCTTTAAAACTACTTGGAAGCATAGCATTGTGAATACTCATGGGGAAAATGAGTAGAGCGAGCACTGTCCCTTGACTTCAGGCAGCAGTGGTTTCTGATGCTCACCTCAGTGCTGTGCAGTCTTCCCTGGGGAGAAATAGCAGAACAGGGCAAGCATGAAGTGGTGCTTCTCTGCAGAAAAGCTGCACACATCTCAAAAAGCCAACTTTCAGGCTTATGATAAACGTACTGAAACAGAATGAAACTGTTTGATAAGCCTTATGCTGTCTTTTTTACACGCAGATGTGAATCTTGGGTTTATTATCTCATTTTCAACATCACATCCCAGGCCCTTAATTTTTGTAGGGTGTTTTGTCCCCGTTAGGTCAGGGAAGGTCTGGTGGGACCTGCGGGGCTCGGCCGGCTGCAGGGCCCGTGTACGCGCTGGTGGCTCTATCTTGTGGCCCCAAGTGGAGTTGCACATCACAATCTTGTGCTTTCCGGGCTGCTCCAGGGCTTGGGACCACCTGCGAAAGAGTTCCTGAAGCTTAAAACGATCTTCCTGTCAGCAGGTCCTTTTCCTGCGTCTGCCGATGCACCATTGTGCGCTTTAAGCTTGTAAATATTTTTTTTCCTGGCTATTTCAGATGTAGAATGTCCATGGTGCCTGCCTGCTTGAAGTAAGTTCTGGCTGCAAAAAAAAAATCTTTTAAGTACATGGACTATAGCTGTTGTTTATTCATAGAAATAAAGCATTTTATGTTAATTGTTACCTGAAAGTAGCCAGTTACCTTTAAACAGTGGGGATATATAGTGGTAAAAGGCTTCCAGATTTTATAAACATGACTTTGAGCTAAATCTATCCCAGTCCATGTGAAATGTGACTATATAAACCTAGCAAATACGTGGTTATTTGCTAGTATTTGTATCCGTCCCCAGGGTTTCATGTACTGGCTCAATGTCAGGGCACCATAAAATGGAAAAAACCAAAGGCAGATATTTATTTTCCTGAAAGCTTAACACTGACCTTTAAGGCATTCAAATATATGAGGAAATATAAAAATTCAGTAAGACCCTATTATATAGTAATATTCATGTTACAAAAATGAATATTGCACAATCAATATTGAAAATGAGATGAGCATACTGAGCAAGAAGAAATAGCCATCAAATAAAGGAGGCAACATAGGAACTGTTTCTATTCTGTTAGCAGCACAGAGGTAAATTTTGCAGGTAGCATTTGTTATCAGTTCAGGAGACATCTCATTCTTTTTAAATTCTCAGAGTTGTTACTGATTTTGGTAATTCTGACTTTCAGAATAACCTGTAAAAGGAAAATAAGGGGGGGGTGGGCCGAAGTTGCAGATACATAGATACATTGTACAAAACTGAAGTAAACATTTAAACATTTTTGGCATTTAACAATAGCTTTGGTCAATAGTGAAGATACATATTTGCAATTTATACCTCCTGCAAGTTCTGTTTAAGATCATCGTTAAAATTTCAACTCCTGTTAAGCTTTAAAAACATTTAAGGAAATAGGCAGTGGAATTTCATTGGAAAAAGTTAGCTCTCTTGTGTGACTCTCAAGTACCACCTGAGTCCAGAAGCTCACCTGAACAACTCATACAGCTGTGTCTGTTATGTTCTGGCTGTTTTTTGCAACTACCACTACCCCCATTTCAGGTTCAGTCACCTACCCAGACAAACAATCATATGGCTGTAAGCATAATGACCACCATTTGTCAAATGACAAGTTGCTGGCTGTATCTATATGGCCACTCTCCCCTAGGTCTCCAGTTCGAACTAAAACTTCAGAGACTCAGCTGTTGCTGCTGGATTATTTTGATTTATAAAGCAAATAGTGCAATAATGCTTTGTAGTTACAAAATTATGAGTCATGTGTGGGACTGCTGTGTGTATATCTTCCTTGTTGTATCCCGACAGTGTTCTTAAAAACTGGGAATCCATCGTACCAACATGTCATGTGTGCACAAGAACCTTGCCTGGGCAGGTACATGTGCCTTTAGGGAAACGTGATCTTGTTGACACGTTTGAAACTTCTGAAATCAGATTAGTTTTCACTATGTAAGTAATACAGCTCTTTGAATGGGGCTGTGGAGGATTTGTTTTAATGCACACAAGACTGAACTAAGTTTCAGAAGAAAGAATTTGAATTATCTGGCCGTGTACTTTGACAATCTAATTTTGAAAAAGCATATCGTGAACAAAAATTCCTTCACTGCCATTTTTGTAGATACTGTCACCGTCTTGAGATAAGTAATCACTCCTCTACATTGTACTCAAACTGCTCCTTACAGAGGTACTGGTTTTTTCCTCTGTTACTTTTCTAATAACTTCTGATATGATATTTGTCTGCCTGACTGCGGCTGAGCATTAGGCCAGCTTCTTTTGTATAGAGGCAAATTCCACATTGTCTTCAGCTTGTTTTCACTTCTGTCTCCACCCTGGTGGGTTTGTGGTGGAAGAAGGTGGAGGCATTTGACCTTTTACAATTACTTGATTTATAATACTGTTATTTTAAATGGGGGAAAAGTGATACAGGAAAGAATGTTCTCTCTTTTTGTTTTTTTTNTCTTTTTTTTTTTTTTTTTTTTTTTTTTTTTTTTGATGACATTCAAGGCCTGAACTGATGAAATATTAGGAAGTGGTAGAACTTAGAACCCCTGTAGAAAATTTTCCCTAAGTTATTTATGTCTTAAATTTCTTTTTATTGTTTTGCGTGGAAGTATGAAGGTGGAAGTAAATTTATTTCCTAATGGAATTACCTAGTGATGAGATGCTTCTCTGTGGAGGAAAGTGTGAAAGATGGGAGTTAATACGCTTAATTTGTGATTAACCTAAAGAGTTATGACCTTCTTAGCTGGGATTCCTGAGAGGCCAGACCAGTGAAGCACACCTTACCTCCTGGGCTTTGTAATTCTGTAGGTATTGCTTGCAAAGAATCATCCTGTGTTTGACCAGTGAGTGTGTTATGCATCCCGTAACTCAATGTGTGAAGAGATAATATGCTGGGTGAGGGCAACCAAGCAGCAAATTTTTCATGTCGGTAAAGCTAATTCCTTAACTAGATTCTTCTCTCCACCAACTCCAGCTTGACCCTCACAGGAAATGCTGTGTCTGTCTCATCTGTTAACACGTAGGGCTAAGACTGATGAGTTTTATGGCGTCTCTTTGTTGGTCCTTCAGCAAGTTGTGGTGGAGGTGATGCACAAGATTTTAAGAAAAACTCGTTTGTGTAGCTTGGACTTGGCTGACTGATTACAAATAAAGGTGTTTTCAGGAAGTGATTTGGGGAGTCTGATAACTCTTGTGTGTGGCTGCGGGCTGTGAATTGAAGGCATATGACTCATACAGGGCACTGTAAGCATTCATGCCCCTTTCCTTTCTCCCTTCACACACAAAATGTTTCTGTACTAAATTAAGCTGAAAAGTAATCCGTGGCAGAATGAAATCTTTCTGTAAAATGTGTTTTAAGACATGTAGTAGAAATTCAGCATGGTATCAGCCCTGCCTTTTTCACTAAACAATCTTTCTCACCTGATAGTTTGTAGACATGTTCAGATTTCAGTCCTCGTCAGCCTTTCCCAAATAAAGAACTGCAATTTCTCTGTTTATCATGGAGTTCGTTCCTATGTTAAAACTTCTACTTCTCAAAATAGTAGAATTAAGTATGTTTGCTGTTCTTTCTAAAGGAGAGTGGAAGAAGCCACGTTCACTCAGAGTTACTTCTAACCAGCTGATGAGTAAAGTGACTTCATATACAGAAGGTGAAAGCTGTATTTTT
>VYXC01004305.1:271999-304462 GCA_013397175.1 Platysteira castanea | reverse complement strand
GGCACAAGGGGGAAGGCTTTATTACTTCCTCAGTGATTTCTTATTCTACTTAACTGACACTCCATACCTGTTGTGCAAAAAGAAACAGCTGTCGCTGTCCTGCTTTTGATAGCAGCAGTAATAAAGGTCAGTAGTTGAACATAGGTGTGGGAGGGAATGATGAATGAAGAAAACAGAGTGTATCTCATGCTCCCTTCGTTGTATTGCTCACCTGCACTCATTTAAGTAGAAGTTTGATTTTGTTTCTATCACGAGTTAGAAACGTAAAGATTACCAAAAAAAAAAAAAAAAATTCAGACAAACTGAGCAAAACCCCCACCATTTGAACATGTTTGCTGTTCAGGCTAGAACTGCGCTCCTTGAGTTCCTTAACGTGTTACTGGGTTTTTTCTTTTCTTTTTTTTTTTTTCCTCAGCTAGAGCGAGGCTAGTTTGCATTTCAGTGCTGAATAGGGAGAGACATGTGCTACTGGTAAATCATAAAGAATAGAGAGAAGGTTCGTTGTGACACGGGAAGGATTAATTCCAGCCGTTCCCGGTGTCCCGGTGTGTTGTCCATGGAGTGACGCTGGGTGGCGCTGTTTGTTTGCAAAGCAAGCGTCGCTTCCCCCCCCCCCCTTTTTTCCCCCCAGTTTCTCTTTTTTTTCCCTTTTTTTTTCCTTTTTTTTTTTTTTTTTCTTTTTTTTTTTTTTTTTTTTTTTTTTTTTTTTTTTTTTTTTTTTTTTTTTTTTGCTTTGGTAGTAACTGAAATTACTGTTTCATGAATAAAATATTTCTGGTGGGATTTGCATTTCTATATTGGCTGAAGATACTGTGTTGAATGTTTTATTAACCAGCCCAGTGCAACTGTCAGCCTATTAAAGAGATCCAATGGACCCTGTTTAGCTAAATAAACTAAATAAATCCAATTCGTCAAATTGTGTTCCTGGCTGTTTATTTTCCATTCTTTTGATGTACAGTTTATTTTAAGTTAAAGCCACATAGATTTAAAAATTAATGTGAAAATAGAATTTAGTGTTTGAAACATGAGAAGACTAATTGCTGTGGTCAAAAATAGCTTCCCTTTATAGTGAAGTTGCCATCTGGTAAATGGTGAACTTTTTATTTGTGACTGATTAACTGTCCCATGTCAAAAATTAGTTGGCAAACGAATGGTTAATAGCTTTTTTTGCCAGCTTGGTTTTGTTGCTTCCATGAAGAGAAACTTGAAATAGAAGCACTGCTGTTAAAAATAACTATTTCTACCCAACTTCAAGAGGTTTATTCTTTATCTTGATATTTTCTCAATCAGAATTCAAGGGGAAAATTTTATGTGGTCATTACATATTAAATGCTTGTTGAAATTCTCATTGCATCATAAGCAAATATTAGAACGTAAAAAAAACCTCTTTGCATAACTGAATACATTGTATGTCTGGTTGTCAAACAGTTGTCAAACATTACAAATACTAGCATTCATTATATTCCGCCTAGTACTAATAATATTTCAGTTGCCTTGTTTCTGCTGAAAGCCTTTGCCACAGAATAGCAGGAGACAGACTGTAGATTTATGGTAATGTTACTGGGATAGTACAAATTTTTTTGTGCCAGTTGCAAATTCTTGTAAATGCAAATCATTCTAGATTTGTTAATAAGAGAGATGAAGAAACAGTGATGGATGTATTTGCTCTTTCTCTCTGACGCTTTCCATGGCATTGATTTAGTGATGTTACATGTTAACTTCTGTGTTTCACAAGACATCAGAATTGCCAGGTATCATGTTTTGCATAGTTTTGTTTTTATGATCTTGGGTTTCCAAAAATGGAATACTGAAATTTAGTGCAATAGAAATACAGTTTGATTAAATTGCATTTTTGGCTCTTTTCTCAAGAAGTCTACTATAATTGATTAAGAAGCCTTTGTGAAAATCTAATGTCTTAGATGAATTTGAAAGTGGCAGGGATTCTTAAGAAATATCAAGTAATTCCACCTTTTTTCTTACCATTTTTTCTTACTAAACAGAATGGTAAATTTCTGTTGCCACCTCTCCCCCAAATTCTAACCTAAGAACAAAGTAGATATTTAGGCAGATGTCTTCAGTGTTGGATAGAGTGCTATTCCCTTCTGTAGGTAGCCTTTAATTTGTGCTTTGATATCTTACATTTCTTTAATATTTTCTAGCTGAAGATGTTTTTAAATGGTATTTAAAAACTAAACCACACAATGTTATCCTGTTTTGTCTCAGAAAAAAACCTTCCTATTTTGTGCTCTAGGCTGGCTCTTTTTAACATACCAGTAATAAATACACAAGAAACTTTGTGATCCTGTAAAACTGGTTAGCAGAGGTAAAAAAAAGATGGACTTTTGTAGCAGTGAAGATGTCATCTTGTTTCTGTCTTAAGACTTAGTAAGGAAGGAATATAAAGTAAAAAAATGGAGCTGGAAGTGTATTAGAGTGATTCTGCCTCCTCCTAGTAATGTTCTTTACTATGTGAAACATGGAAAAAGTGTGAATATCTCTGTTCTTTTGTTTGGTAGGTTTTTATTTTTACTCTGCAATCATTTAGTACTCTGTCCCAAGTACAGCCAGCTTCCCTTAAAGCTGCTCTTCAAACCTCAGCAAAAAGTGGTTCTTGGCCACAAAGTCTATTTAAACTTGCTGTTCTTACTTAGTTAGGGATGAAATCCCTGCAAAGGCTAGAGGATCTAAAGTTGTACATTTGACAATTTAATGCTTGTATACATTTATAATAAGTGGATCAAATACAGCACCTCCCTTACTTTTCATTTGCTTTTTATAAACTGCCTTTAGGGTGCCAGTGCTAGGAAAATAGGTCTTTTCCAATATTTAATGAATACTACAGAGGTTTCACTCCTAAAAGGGGTGATCAATGAAAATTAGAGTAGAAATATAAAGATTACAGATAGTAAAAAGGAATATAGCAGGTGGCTTCAGGGATCAGCAGTAGAACAGAATAATTTTTTCCCTGTATAGTAACATTTAACCATTTCAGATGGGTGTAATGAAAAAAGGGTTTTGCTAACTAAATATTTGGTGCCTGGCGTATAAAGAGAAAGAAAATGAGGAGTATGTGTGTGGGCTCTGCGTGTTTCCCATTGAGTGGCATTTGTGCTTACTTTTGGAACCCCCACAACTTTCCAACATGTCCTTAGTTTGTTTTTTTTTATTTTCTGAGAAGTTAAGACTAGAATGAATAAGGGTAGTGTTTGCCAACTTACCCTCCTGGTCAGCGTGGAAAACACTGAATTGCAATTGCAGGCTTTGTACCTGTTCACTAAAGATTCAAATGTGAATTCTGGCAAGTCAAAGAAAAGGCTTGTATTGTGTCTGGTGGGTCTTGGCTTGGGCCTTAGTTAGAGAATGCTCCTGCATTATGAATTTAACACCTTCCTTTTCACTGATTCCTGAGTAGAAGATTTGAGCCATTATTAAATCGAGCTGTAACTTTTGCTAGGTTGTGTCACCAACCAGGAAAAAAAGTGGTATTTAATATTTCATGTAAGAGAGAATAATTGCATTAATATCAAAACAAATTCTCTTATTTCAAAATCTGGAAAGTTACTTTCTGTTATGATGCTGTTGGTATTTTGGGACCTGTAACTGCAGATATTTTGTCACAGGTATCCCTGTTTGTTGAGTGCCTCGCATAAAGGGATTTCTCACCCATGACTACAGCTCTTTGGCACTGTAATGAGTATTAACTAAATAGAACTATGCAAAGAACTGTTATGTTATGTTATGTTAATATGTTTCTTGTGATTATTTTTATTTGTTTAAGAAATACAGGTTAGTGTCAGTATTATGGATTGTTCCATTAGTAGCTGTCTTTGAAACTACAGGTTTTCATGTTACATGTTTCTGCTAAAATTTCTAGCATCCTTAAAGAAGGAGATGCATTTATCGGGGATTAACGTGGTTGGTAGTAAAACTAACAATGCTAAGACAGGGTCTTAACTTAACCACAGTGCTGGGATTTTTTTAATCAAAAGAAAATGTTTGATTTGTAATGACTGTTTTGTATAGTTTCATAATTCGATGTCATTAATACTCCCAAGTGACCACGTGATTCCCTCTTCTTTCTGCCCAGTCTTCAGGAGAAATCAGACTCTCTGGTTCAGTTGTGTAAGCTTCCCACAAAGTTAGTTCAGTCAACTAAATCAAGGTAAAAAGTTACAGAAAGGTCAGGATTAAGTTAGGGGTTGCTAACCTGAATTGCTTTCTCAGCCTTTTTAAGCCCTTAGTGCTCCTTTTGTCTTTTTCTTACCTTCTGTCTTGTTGTCCTCCTGTTAGATCTTTATTTCAGTTGAAGGCACCTGGGCTGCATCTTTCTCCTGACCCATACTTGGAGTCACTTTCAAACGTGTTATTAAGTCTCTTTTTTCCATTCATGAGCTACATGTCTGGCATTCAGCAATGCAGATCGGTGGCTCAGCACTTGTGCCCTGTAGAGAGCTTGGTTGAAAATGCATGTATTTTAGAATGAGCATAAGGAAAATTTGCTCCTTTCTCTCCTCATTTTCCCTTTTCCTTTTTTCTGTTTTTCTTTCTAGGGCAAATGTTAAAAGTTTTTACTTTTAATTTGTACCTATAAAGTACTCTGTTGCTAAGGTCAGAACTGCTGAGTTCCCTTCTCTGATAATATGGAACCAGTTTCCAAGCCATTTGTATGTTTTAAAAAATGTCTTAGCTAAGGATTTTTCTCCCATCTGGGGCGTCTTGTACAGTGGTGGTGTTTGCTTGGACAAAATCCCCCAGTTTTCCTCGCTTACTGCATATGAATCTAAATAGAATTGCTTTTTCAGGAAAATGAACTGGAAACTCATTTTGGGTGTGCACTGAACAGACATGAGGGTCTGAACAAAATACTGGTGTTTCAGGCAGCTTTGAACCATGTTGAAGGGAAGATGTTTGATCTAAGAACTGGGCCAAATCTATTCTGCAATAAAACCTAAAATCATGTACACTACAGAAAAAATAGTGGAAGAACTCCAGCATGCTCCTGATGTAGATAAATGTATTCTTTTGGAGCAAAACTTCCTTTTGAGGTCCTTCCTTCCTTTGTGAAAAATTTGGGCCCTGTGAAAATTTCCATTCCCTTTCTTGTACCCTGTATCAGACAAAGGAAACCAGGACAGGTATTTCTGTAGCCTGAAATATCATAGAATCACAGAAATGGTTTGGATTGGAAGGGACCTTCAAGATCATCTAGTTCCAACACCCTTTCCCATGTGCAGTGACATCTTCCACTAGACTGGGTTGCTCAAAGCCCATCCATTCTGGCCTTGAACACTGCCAGGGATGGGCCTGGATAATCCTATGGCTAATAAGCATAACTAAATATTAATAAATTTGGGCTGCTTTTCATTTTTGAAAATTGTCTTTTCAGTGAGCTTGTTTAGTATATAAAAATCACTTGTGGTGGATCATGTGTCAGTTCTTTCACCTACTTGTCGTTAGAACAGAAAAACAAAGCCTCTTTTTGCATTATATCCAATCCTCTTTAAAGGTCTTCAGCACTAAATTTCTGATAGCAACAAAGGATTAGTGGCTGGTACTTCTGATATTCCATACCTGAGTCCCTGTCTATACTCACTGCATTTGTGATTTTGATGCAGAAGTGACATGACTTAGTAAAACCCGACAAAAATTAGCAACAGGAAATCCAAATCAGGTCTTTGAGGGCACATTTAGCATGTTTGGTGAATTCTAAGAGAACACCATAATTATCCCTGCCAGGTATGTTTTACAGACTAGTTAAGAGGCTGGGCTGGGCCATGCCATGGTTCATGATGTCCATAGTATCAAATTTAGTATGAGCTTGGTTGTATAATAGTAAATTCTTCACTGTATCTAATTCTGAGGTGTAGAGTTGGACTGGCTGAAGAAAAAGCCTTTTCCAGCAAGGACAGCTGAACATTCTCTGGTCCCCCTGCCTTTAAACACTTCTGTGCCTCTGGCTGTTACTTGGCCTGAGTGTGGCTTGGGCAGGAGTGGTTTTTTGAACTAATCTATACAATGGAGTTTATCCTTGCATTCAGATAAAGGCCCTTTTTTCCCCCTATAGAGCAAGCTGCTGCATTCTGGCTGGAGGTGGTTGGCTGTATAGTGGTAGGGGGGATGAAATTCTTGAAATGAGGTTGTGCTGCCCTCTAGTTATGTTTTTGGGGGAAGTATCTAGAAAGAAATGAGGATACGTTGTTCTCCTGATATTATAAACAAAGAAGGTGGACCTTTGGTAGTAGCAGTTTTCTTGAGGGAATTGAATCAAGGACTTCCTGTGGAAAGTGGAAACAAATGTGTTGCTTTACTCAACTTTGGCGTTGTATTCAAAGTTTCTTTTGCCTTGTATTTTACCTTTTATGAGGCTTAGTATATTTTAGAGAAGGGAATCTTTGGCAAATGTTTAAATATAGGTGAACAAATCTGTGTGTTTGTGTTCATTTGTTATTTTTTATTTTTTTAATATTAACAAATTCCTTTCCCCTAGCCCAAAAAGTCAAAGTGAAATTCAGATTCTCCAGTATATATAGTCTGTCTGCAAACTTCACTGTTGGACACATCACTTCAAAGATAGCCATATGAAGAAAAATGTGTGATGCACTTATTGACAGAGAAAAGCCAATAAATCCAATTTGATTCAGGAAGCTGAAAAATATTTTAATAACTTTCTGACATTTTCCTGTAGTCCTTATTTACCTTATCAATAGTTATGGTGACATATGATTGTCAACTTTTTATATTAAACCAAACTAATAAATTAAACATGTTGTGTTTATACCTGATGAAAGCTGACATTTTGGAAAGGTGTTAAAATATACTGACAGGTCTTGTTCATAAACTCCTTTGGTATAAATATGTAGATGACATCTTTAGATATTGTTTGTACATAGGCTGATAGGTAGGAAACGTTGACAACGTAACAAATGCAAATGTCAACCCCACAATTTAACCTTTCTGTGTAGGAAAAGATGTTAGTTTTAAGTTACATGTATCTTTTAACTTTATTTTCAAAGTTTTTTTTGAGCCTGTTATCATTGCTGTTTCATGTGCCACTGAAAGTAACACTGCAATAAGAAAGATTTGCACTTAAGAGCTTTTCTCTGTGGTGTTCCTACTTAAATGACTGCAGCTGAGAGGGTGTTTTTTCCTTTTAATTCTTTCTATTTTTCATGTTTGCCTTGTACCTTCTGAATCTCTCTGCAATATTATCTGTTCGTTCCTTGCTTGCCAGTGATTCAGGGCTTGTGTGACTCAAGGGCAGTAAACCAGTAAAACTATTCTAAAATGTTGGAGCAGTTTCTTGTAACAACAGACAGATGGCCTTGGCCTTAACCTGGACCAGGGTTGCTTTGTATGCTGGATATTTCTGATTTGAAATTTGTCTTCTCCATGGTGATGTAAATCCATTATGTGTTCTCTGCTTGACGTTTTTTCTGCATTCTCCACCAGCTGTGATTAATATCGAATCTTACAAAAGTTATGGCCAGTTCTGAGTGGCTGGGACCCTCAGGGCACCAACAGCCCTGAGCAGCCTCCCCACCCCACCCACGGCCCAGGGCTCCATTTCAGGGCTGTTTTTCCCTGCTTGGGGGACGCTGTGGGATGCTGCTCTCCAGCTCCCCATGGCCCTGCCCAGCTGTGATCCCTGCTGAGCTGCACCCTGATAAAATTCTGGTATGAACTTGCTGGAGCTGGGAGCTGTGCAGCTCTGCCATGTGTCCATGGCACATGGGAGTTCAAGGGCCTTGGTCTTTCTGACTTTTAAAACTACTTGATTGGAACAGCTCCAGTGGTGCTTTTCTGTCCCCTATCTGGGCACCTCTGCCTGAGATCTGGAGTCTGGGTGAGCAGTGTGGGGTCTTTTGTGTCCCAGTGTGCAGGACTTGTGGTGGGATTTCGTAGTGCTGACCTAGAGCCTGCATTGAAATACTGAGTACCTTGCACTGCATTCAGAATGGGAATGCCCATCTTGACTGATGGCTGCAAACAAAGTTCCTACTGATGCCTGTAGCCTGTCTGAATTGCGTCTCTCCACTTCCCATTTTAGACTTGTGAGGAGCTTTAAGTAGAAAAACTTTGATGCTGTCCTCTGTCAGCCAGGCTTTCCATTCTGTCTTTGGTAACCGATTTCACAACTAGGATGAACTTTCCCATGATGTTCTTGCTGCTTCATCATGCAGGTCTTCATTTACCACAGTTGAAAGTGCGCTGGAAGATTGGAAATGTGTTGGTAGATATCTCATGATGTTTCACACAACTCCGACAGAGTGATTTGAATATGTGGATGTGTCTGTGAATCTCATTAAGGAGAATCCATCCCTTTCTCATGCCTCATTGAATGTGCTGTACTCCATGTGTCAGATAGAGAGGTTAAGCAGAAATGCAGAAATTTGGGAAGGGGAGGTTGGTGTTAATTGATTTGTGATGCTGGAGTGTTGGAATCAAAGCTGTTGCTGTTGTGACAGGAGTTACAGTATGCTGAATTTTAGTAGTGGTAAAGGAAGTTGCTGCTGGTTTTGTTGGTTTTCCCTTGTTATAAATGAGTTAAAGAATGTCCACACTCACAACTCAATCTCTGTTATAAATAAAAACAAAAATGTACCAACAGTTTTGGTGTTCTCTAAGTGCCTACAGAGGTAGTTAATGAAAGTCAAAGTAATGGGAGGTTGGTGCAGGCATATAAAATTTAATAGTTTTGGAAGGCTTCAGGTGCATTAAAAATAACTCTTTTTCAGAATAATTAACTACTTTAACTTGGTATTGAATCAATCAGCCAATTAGTGCAGCCCTGTTTTGTACTGTGGAAACTTTTGTAGCGCATTAATGAACGCCAACCTTTTGAGCAGATGTTTCTGCAGTTAGACTGACCTATATATTATGTATTACTTAAAGATAGCTCTGAAGAATGTTTTTCAGCTGTATATTGTTTTCTTTTTGTTAGATAGATGGACAGATTTGGGATGTACATCTGTGGTACCATATAATTGACAGAAAACCCTCTGGTATTTGACTGTCCAAAGAACATGAAAGGTATAATTTACTTTGCAACAATCATATTCTGTCAGATAGTTGCATTGACTTTCTGAAACAGTTGGAGAAAATTGATATGACTTAATGTAAATGAAACTGTTACATTTGATTCTTACCTCATGTTACCTCCCTGTAGTATCAAGCAGTTCCCCAATCGTGCAGTAAGCATGTTTTTTATGGCTTTTATTCCAAATCTTTCCCTGGGGAAATCACTGGAAGTTGTGGGACAGTGCTCTTTCATGTACTATTTAACTGCCATTGACTTAGTTTCCTGAGTTATCTAGAGAGGTGGCTTCATTTAATCCACTTCCTTTGTACGGATTACAAATTGCTGCCTCATATCAGTATATATAAAACTATATATCAGTAAAACTGACCATTTTTTTTGCCTGAAAAAAACCCAAACCAAACCTTTCATTTCTAAACTGTTATCTGGGAACATAGGTTTGAGATTCTCAATAACTCTGGCACAGCCTGAGCACCATAGCTGCAGTGCACTTCTGGAAGTTGCCATTAATTAGCATTCTGGTTCTTCAGCTTTGTTTAGCAGCTTTTCTGCTCAGTGTAATACCAGCTTTCTCTTTCTTCCCCTAGGTTTTGTGTTGTTGTGCATTTCCTGCTTAACAGAATGTTTGTTTAAGTAGATATAAGTGCAGTGAATTTCCTGAAAGTTACTCATTGGGGAAATTGAAATGAAATTTAAAAATATCATTAGGAATGCAAACAATAAATTCTTTCATTTGCTGTAGGCGTCTTTAGGTTGGAATGACTAGAAAAGGTTCTGGTTAATTAGAAGTAATTTGTTAGAAACCTGAATCCTTTTTTTTATTTCCTAGATTAAAACTCAGTTCCCAGCTGGATGCTTATAAGTGCAGGAAATGTAATTGTGAGATGATTAACTGCAAAAAGATGGATAATTGGAGTTCATATGATATGTCAAATATGGCTAAACCAAAAGGTTTTCTGCGTGTTGAAAGTGATTGGCTGAAGTCTAGATTGCAGAATATTGAGCAAGGAGTGTTTTTAGAGATTAATAGTCACAGATTGCTGCAAGACGATGAGGCAGAGCTTGACTGTAAAGAGCTAACACCTCCCAGCCCTTTCCTATATCTTCAGATTTTAATTAGCATGGGTTTGGTTTTGTCCTCTTCCCTTTATTGCTGTTATGTGAATTGAAGATTAGGAAACATAGTAAACATCATACATCTAACAACAATGCTTAGAGACAAAGATATCTCCTCCTCTCCACTAGGAAAGGCTCAGCCTAACATAGGATAAATTATTTGAATCTCCTATATTATTCCCTCCCCAGTGTCTTGCCTTACAATCATCATTGTTTTTTCAATAGATTTTTTTAATGTTTGTAAAATTTACTTGTGTCTTTTTTTTTTAACTGTACTGTAATAATAAATTAAAAGGTGATACATACAGTATAAACTGCATCAGTGGCGTTTTGCTTTCATTATCCCTCATAGATGTTTAGCAAAACAGTGCCTGGTGTTTTAAATTACTTCTGCTTTACTTTAAAATGAGAACTTCTGTTTGAATAGCCTATTGTTCTGTTAGCTACTACATTGCACTTCAAACTGCAGAGTGTTATTAGAGTCACTGTATTTTGGGATCATATAAAATATTTGTTTTCTCCCTGCTCCCAACCTATAAACTTCATATCTCGATAAGGAGTATCTAACCCTTGGAAATACTGCTTTACAAATTCAGCTAATGACCCAAATACAGCTTGTTTGTTGTGTATGAGTTGTATTAAAATAACATACTCTATGTGTATTGTCATTAATGATATGCTCATTTTGATAATGGAGCTGCAGTCTCTTAGTATGTAGTCCTTGGGGAGATGCTGCATTTTTTTAACTAAGTATTGTTCTGGCTCCCTTCCTTGATTGGCCCAGAAATAGCAATCAGCTGGGGAGCAGGATGACATGCCTCTTAGCGATCCCTTTTATCTTTGAGATGAGTATCAACATTGTATGCTTCCTAATGGAAGTGTAATTTAATGAAATCTATTGGGTAAACATACTTCAGATGTTCAAAGGAGGTGACAAAATTTTTGCTGGCAGCCAGGACCTGGCTGGTTTCCAGCTTGCCTTTAGCTGCTATGCATATAGCATTGAGAGAGGCACTTAAAATAGGAACACAAAGTATTGTTTCTATTGTGTTTTTGGCTGAGGATTTTTTTCTCTCTATTTTCTTTTCCTTAATTTTATTTTTGTGGTATTTGTACTAGTGCCCTCTGACTTCCAGGCTTTTCTAGTAAAATGTTGTGTGAGGTCAGGTTTCCCCTCTCCCCCTGAAAACATAGATGACAGTGTTAAACTCAGGGGAGATGGTTGGCACAGAGTGTGCTGCATATTGGGAAGAGGAGTGAGGGGGGGGGCAGTGAGTGATCCAGACTGCTGTTAGTCAGTAACTCTGTGAAAGAATAAGTTACTCTCAAGACTGATAAAATTAAGTATCCTGTTTTAAAGATTGTGTCAGAGCACTTTTGTTTTATCAATAGTAATTGCTGATGTAGAACTGTCCTCACTGAGGTTTTATAACAGATGGCTGGGAGTGGAAGAAAAGCTGCTCAGCCTTCCACCTCCTCAGCTAGAAACAAGATTGCTAAAAGGAGACAGTTGTCCCTCTTACCATTGCTCCCTCCTCATTACAGAGCACAGTGATCCCAACACACACACATACACACACACACACACACACACACACACACACACACACAGACACACACACTCTCTTTGTGGTAGCAAACTTGGCAGAAAGACTGGAAAGATCATATCAGCAATGTTGTCCCTTTTAGTGGATGTTTAACTGGATAGCTGATGGATCTTGCTGCTCAGATCCTAATGGTTTGGCAAACTGTAGGAGAGTGTTTGAGAGGAAGTACATTAACATTTAGACACATTTGAAAATAATGGATATGTCTGTGGAACATGGGGTTTTCTTCTTCTTTACATGGGAAGTCTAGAGGAGGTATTTTTAGTTTGAAGACTTCCACATTGAAGTAACTGGGGGATGAAGGACGTGTCTAGAGAAAGGTAAATGGATCATTGGCCTTTTGCTGTTCTTTCAGGTATTAGTGGCTAAATCTGAGCTTTTCATTGTGGCCCACTTTATTTCCTGCTTGATCCTGTAAGGAAATCCCTTTCCCAAGTTTATGTTGTCCCTCTCCTATGGATGTGTGACATGGTGCATTTGAGCCTTGTGGTTTTACTCCAGTAACAAGTGAGTTCTCTGGACTGGTCATGGTCTACCAACAGGGAGCTGCTCTGGGTACAAAGGCAGAGTCAAGCAACTGTCTCTTTTTGTAGTGTTGTTAAGCTTGTGTTCCATGTTGGGACAGTAACTGAAGATCAGAATGCAGTAAGGTGTAAAATGGAGTGAAGTGTATTGCTTGTTGACAAATAATGGAACAAAATGTGAAGGACTGAGGAAGAAAATTCAGGATACATCAACATAGCTGGTATTTCTATAACTGTAAGCTATAATAATGATACAAAATAAATTGCAATAGTATTGAACTGTCTTTATTCAACATGTCTTTGGTTCCTCAGCCAAACTGCACATTATGTTAATGCTACTCTATTTTTCAAATTTTAAATGTTGCCCAAAGTCTGTGCAAGATCCAAGTGTATACTTCTTTGTGTGTGTGTTTATGGATGTGCAGTGTTTGCTGTATATGGAATATACTGATACCAGTTTAGCTTGTGGCAGCTGTGGGACAATTAAAACTATATATAATTTAAAACTATTTAATATATAAACACGTTTTATTTAATTTTGTCCTTGCATTGCTTCTGGAGACTGGTGAGGAGAGGCAGGAAATGGACAAAATTACAGGCAGCACCAAAATTTATGACTCTATATTGTGAACCCAAAATAATTAAATGGTTCACCAGGCTTTCAACTCAAGAAAATGGATAAAGCTTCAAAGCTTCGACCAAAACATTTTCAATAATATAAAGTTTGGTGAAATTGTAAAGTGTACTGGCTTTAGATCTGCTTCTTTGAAACTAACCTTCATGTGAAGTACTCCTTTAAAGTGAAAACTTTTTCTATACCTTTTGTGGACCAGTTAGAACTGTAAATTGGTTTCTTGGTGATTTTACTTCCTGTGTCTGTTTTCTGGTAAAATTGGACTTGAGGAAGCCAAGTATTACTGGATCATTTATTCTGGTTCCCCTTTCACATAATTGTCAGTTGAGAGTCCAAGGGAAGGAAACTAAACGCAGTAAGTTGGTGAGGTGGTATTTATCAGGTTCAAATCCCCTCTTTGCATTTAGGGGAAAGATGCAGACTTGAAGCTTTTTTCATCTTGATAATTCTCTGAGTTTCTCTTCCACCAAGGACATTAGATGGTAGTCTGCTTTTTCTGTTTTCCTTCATTTTATTCCTCGTGATTTGTTTCCTCCTTTATGGCAGTCCACTCTGCAGCTCCTTCATGCCCCAGTGCAGACGATTAAGCTGCTTTTGAGGCCACCATCAAAAGCTGCTTTCTCACTAGGCCTGCAGGAAGATGCAGAAGCATTACCTCCGACCACTACCATTGCCATCTTTATCATCTTTTTTTCCCCATTGTCAAGCCATCGTTTGTAGCTGCTGTAAGCTTTTACCTGTGGCAGCTTAAAAGATATAGGTTGAGATTTTTTCAGAAAGGACCCTGAAGGAGTCAGTGCTCAATCCTCAATGGCTTTCAGAGCTGAGCAGCTTAGACCTCTTAAAAATTCTAGTCTTATGTCTTTTCAGGTGGGATTTTCAGATTCTCATGAGTAACCTGTGAAAGGAAGATACGTAGAAATCTGCACCTCATTTCATGGTTCAGGAGGGCTTGTTTTTTTCAGATTATATAAGTGCTTTTGAAATTTCATCCTTTGACATGATCTTGTCGCAAGAAACATGTTTCAGTCTTAGCAAGGTGGCGTTTGAACAGCTATGAATTCAGAAAGAATCACTTGCCATTTGGAGAATCTCATTGATATGTTTTCTTTTATGTGAATTTCCAGTATGGTCAAGCAACCAGGATATCCAGAGGCCTTTCAGGTAGGTGAATACACCAGCTGAAGTAATGAAATCAGAAACCTGTATATAGCAAATCTAATCCTTAAGTCATTGAAGAAGGGGACAGAAGTACCTCAAAGATTTTGAACTGTTGGTTGTTGCAAAGAAAGAAATGCAAGAAATTCTGTAAGGTTACCTGGACTAAGTCTTTCTTTGAGGAGTGATCATCTTTTCTGTGGCATGATTCAAGATGACTCTGCAAGCCCTAGAATGTTTGTCCTTATACAGCTCCTACTGAAAAAAAATTACCACCAAAACCCCACCTCTTATTCCATTTTTACTGAAAGGAATTATTTTTCCTCTTTAATAACAGTATGAGGTAGATACATAACAGGATTGAAGTGGAAGTCATAGCTGAGGGAAAGATAAAATTATACAACATACTATTGAGGATAATATTATCTATACTGCAGGTGATTCAGTTAGCAAAGAATAGTTGTAAAATTTTCCTATAGTAATGTATTGCTAAAAATGAGAGAGGTGGGGTAGCTTAGAGAAGTCAATAGAGTTGTACATTGCATTTGAAACCTCTGTCAAACACTTGCCATTGGTATATCTCCAGCTGCCACAAGAATGAGTGTATTAGGTTGGACCAAAACCCCAAATAACTTCATGTTATTTCTCTGTGAAAGAGTAAAAGATCACTGCAGAAGAGTGCAGTGTAAAGCAGGTGTGTACTGTTGTTATTCTTACACTCTTCCATCCTTTCTCAACTGGGGCTGAGAGATTCCTGAGTCAGAAGTGCTGTTTCAACCTAGAACTACATCACCAAAACAGGAATTAGTTATCAAAGTTGTGGCTCAGGATCAGGGAAACTGAAAAATCAGGGTTGAGCTTTTGCGGAGGGTGAGTCAGTTGTGTTTTGCCCTAAACTCAGAGAATGATGAAGCAGGATGCAAAGGTGGAAATGTTCGTTTTTCTCATGAATGTTTTGTCATTGCTGCAGTGTGAAAGTGTAGGAACTAAACTGAAAACCAGTGGGGGCAAAAAATATTAGGGCTGGATATGAAGGTAGGAGAAGGCGATGGTCCTACCATGAACAGCCTTCATGAGCAGCCTTCCGCTTTGGACTCTGACGCTTTGTTCCCAGATTCTCTGTCAAGCTGTGGGAGGAGCGGGGATGCACAGACCCTGGAAAATGATAGTGCATTAAATAAAACTATATAACTTTGGTTATATTAGAATTCCTTCACTTTGTTTAATTCATTTCATCCTATGTAATTGGATGATTTTATTCTGCGGGTAGGAGGAGGTCCTTCTCTAGCAGTGTTAGTAGCAAAGCTTCCTGTCTAGTAAGTTATCAGGGCTCTGAAATTATATGATGTTTTCTGCATTGCATGGATTTTTATTTTAATTTTTATTCTTAAGGCTATTGTCTACTAAGAGTTGAGCAGATGTTTGAAATTATACAAATGAGAATATCTGTACCTAAAGATGTAATTTTAGGAAATGCTTCATTATGCTTGTAACTGGCACTTCTGTTTACTTTGCCAGTGTGGGGGGTTTTATGCATCTGAGTGCCCTCTCTTTTCTATCTGGATAAACTTTTCATTTTGGGCTCTGAAATATCATCTGTAGGGCCTCCAGAAAGATGGTAAAAAGTGCAATTAATCATTTATCTGCTAGGTGTCAGCAAAGGTTCTCTTTAAGATAAATTAAAAACTGTATGCATTCATACACTAGATCTTGAGGCTGTGTGGCTCAAATGTGTTTGGAGGCTGAAAAGGAATTTATAAAGAAATATTCAGGGAAATAGATGCTAGTCAGTGTCTAGAAGAGACAGCTGCACTTCATACCCTTCATTTAATTAATTCAATCCATTGCATTTTTCTTGATGTATGCAACTTTGAACCTCTCTTTAATTAAGCAAAATTAGCAAGTTTATTATATGTGGAGAGGATTTCACAAATTTCCATTCAGCAGAAGTTTTTTCAAAGAACTAAGTTACTATGTGGGGCATTAGAGAAGGCACTTTCATAAAATAAGTAACAAAGGCTAAGAAGAAATGGTCAATTTTCACAGCAGAGGAAGCTCATCAGTGGTGTTCCACAACTTCCTATTTGTGTTGTTCAACATATTTTTAATGGTCTTAATATTAAAAACGAAAGAATTGACAAAGTTACTGGTGATACTAAAATATGCAGGACAGTAAAAGTGAAAGTTAAATGAATTATTCCAGGAGTAGAGTTCTGAGTCGTTAAGCATTAAACTCAGAGATGAAGTTTATTGTTGATAAGTAAAAAGAAATGCACGTATCAGGAAAACAGCTTTGAGTTGACATTCCCAGTGATGGACAAGTGTTACTGTTTGGTAAAAATATAATAAAAAGTCCAAACTCAGTAGTGTTCAAAAACGAAAATTGCACTGGAGGAATTACTAGGAAAGGAATAGCAATTGAGACAAATTGTCTCTCTACCTATCTACATTTATGACTCTTTGTGTGATTATAATTCCCTGTTCCCCAAAAATGCAGTAACAGACCATAGTTCTGCTGCTGCTAATGAAAGCTCTGGAGCAGCTCAGTGCAAGGAACTGGGTAACAGGCAGAATTTTTTCAGCTAGGGTTAAGAGGGAAGTGATATATAGTGAGATGATTATATAAATGGAGTGGCATATAGAGAAGGTGCAGTGTCAAGAAGTTGTTCACCACTACTCGTAGTACGCATCAGGTGGCATCAAATTAATTTACTGAATGAGAGATAAAAATACAAGAGAGGAGAGGGCATCACAGTTGGGAAGTACCTGATCTGTAGTCCTCCACAAGGTAAGTGAGGAAAGAGGGTGTACCAGACAGGAGTCATGCACTTTGACCCCTTTTCTGGGTTTCTAATATTGATACTTCCTGGGTACTGCACGTTAGACTGGATAGACTTCTGGTCTGAATTAGCATGGCCAGTCAGCTTGTAAATTGGATTTTTTCCTGACCACATGTGACATAGAACGGAATGCAGTCACTTCTACAGTATTGTGCCCAGCAGGTTAGATGTACAGGGTGTGTCTGAGCTTCCAGGCTCCCAGAACAGTGAAAGTTTTGCTTAGATAAGCAGTGGTTGTTACTCCAAACTAAAAGTTTGGGAACATAGCAGACATGTGTTGAGGTGACAGATCAATATATGCAACTTCAGCCTGTGCAGAAAATAAGTAAGACTTCCTTTGTTCTGGTGTGATCCCAGTTCTGGAAATAGTATAACTTAACTATTTATTTGGGAGTAGAAACAAATTCTGTTTCTACATCTCTGTCTCATTCACTTAATAGAAGCATTCTCAGAAAAAGCTCTGTAAATGGAAATATTTTTAAGTTTGTACTCTTTGGATTTGTATGGCTCCTTAAAGATAATGCAAATGTTAGGCTGTACTTTTTTGAGTTATTGTTTATACATAACTTATCCAGTTGGGAATCTGACCATTACCACTTCACATTTATTTTTAAAATGTAGCGCTTAAATTATATGCAACAACCACCTAGCAAACTATCTGGAAATGAAGAGATTGTGTTGAAAGAGGTACTTGGAAAATTTTTTTTAACCAGTTTGTGGAAGTTTGAACTCAAAACCTGAGTTTAAGAAATAGTTACACGCTTGTATAAAGTCTCATATTTGTCATTAAATATTACATGCAATTTAAGAATTTATGTGAACCATTACTGTTCTTTACTTAGATACAATTTTTTATAAAGTGCTCTTAGCAGTGCAGGGTTTTTTTGTGTGAAGCAGTATTTTGTGGACTATTGAGTGTGACAATGCAGTTCACTCAGACTGCTAATTTTTTTAATATAGCTATGTAACTGCAGAGCAAGCACAGTATTTCCCCCTTAGCATTTCTGTTAATGAGAAACAGTATTGTCTAATATTACTGTGTTACTGGTAATTCAGTAGGTCTCAAATAACTCCCTCAGGCCTGGTGGCCATACTGTGACAGATGCTTTAAAGTCAGAAAGATGTCCTCTCTGCACAAAGAACTTCAGTAACTGACCTTTGCATTGGCTGTGCTAGTGACAGATATGCCCACATGGGTGATATCAGATTTATGCAACAACACAATTGTTCAATTTCTTTTAAAATAAGGCAGTATTTTATTTTACTATGTTATGCTCCTAATAATTAAATTTAAAAACTTTAAAACTGAAGTACTTGATCTTTAGACTTTCAGCCACGTTCCTCTATGAATTGCTGTGTCAAAGAGTGTATTGATGCAGCCACGTAGCTGGTGTTCATATATTTCCTGCTCATTCAATGGGAAAATATGATAGGAATGCTGTCCCTGTGCAGTGAGAAAAGTTTGATATTTTCCCCAAATCAAGTCTCATTAGAAAGAACTTCAGCCACTGAGATTTGAAAGGGTTTGTATTATTAAGTTCTATCTTGCCAGGGAAGGTGCTTTCTTACATTTTCTGTTTAAAAAGTAATCAATTGATCAATCTCTTCCCATCTCCCTCGTATATTTGTTCACCAAAGAGTTTCGTCCCATGCCAATTTTACAAAATTCAAGTCAAAAGATGCAGGTAGATCTTGTGTACTCACGCTTCAGCTTCTGAATTCCACATAAAAGAGTCATAACCCCACAAAGAAAGTATTAAAACTTCAGATCTTGGCAGAATGGTATTTTTCCCAGTGTATGAGAAAAAGACAATGACCACAGGAAGCAGGGAGCTGTGTGCTTCTGTACATTGTATAGCTTCCATCAATTCAGTTTATATAGTCTTCCACGACACACAGCTTTTACTCTAAAGACATGTCAGGGTTTTTTTAAGTTCATGTATTGATTGTAAATCAGACAGGTATAGATTGAATAGCAAATAATCCCCATCACCATCATAATTTTAAATCAATTTTGTAACAAAGTGAAAAGATTTCTGAACTACCAAATGCTTTATTTAATGTCACAGGAAATAATGAAATCATCATTCAAAATTACATTAGTTTTGCTTTCTTTCATCTTCCATTTACTAAGCAGGACTAGAATGACATGTATTTATCTGTGCAGGTATATTGCCTGTATTATGTATGTTATCTTTCATTTTGATCTGTAAATATATAGATCCCTTTCTAGACTTGTTCTCTAATGTGGTCATACAGAGAGTTGACTCTAATAAAAGCAGGGACAAGGGCTGGCATCACCTCTGTGTGCTGCCCATCACACTAACGTGTGTAGGATTTAGAGAGCAAAGGGGAAGAGTGGAACATCCTACACTTGTGCTTACTCCTGTAAGATAGGAAATACAACCATCAAGATTTTAGGTTAATTGTGGCAGCATTCAACAAAACCCATCATGATTGTATGGTGTGAGGGCCAAGGCTGAGATGCTGAGTATCTCTAGCTTCTCAAAGTTCAATAAAACCTGTTTATCTTCTCTCTATGTTTTTAAAAGTAAACTGGAAAGTGGCTGCTCTGCATTTTCTACAAAACTAGGCTGTCACCATTTTAGTTAGTATTAATTATTTGATTAATGCCTTACAGTTATACCATTATATGCAAACTAATTTGTTAAGATAAAGGTTGGGTTATAGGCCCTTAGTGTTCCACTGCTCGCTTTTTTGTGCTGGTTCTGTGTAAAGTTTCTCTGGAATGTCTTAAAATGATGGGAAGGGGTGGTTTCCCTGTAGTTTCAAAATCACTATATACATTGTACAGGTAATGGAATGGTCCAACAGAAATTAAGTTAAACTATTTTTCTGCTTGCAGCTTTACTTTTCTAGTATTACTTGTTTGCTAAAAGTGTATTATGGAGGCATTTTTAATAAATTTTGCCAGGAGATGACTTTCAAGAAGATAAATATTTCTTTAGTTGTTACTTGATTTTGTACACTCTTCCTCTCAGTGTAGTTATTGGTGGTATTTTTTTTCATTAGGGTGGTGGGATTTGTATATAGTTTTATGCCAACCAGTGCTCAATGTTACATTATTATTTCATGTTGCTTTTTTAGCATCATAATTTCTAAGGTAAGAAATTACAGTGTCACAAAGACAAGATTGGAAATTGTTTTATTTGTCAGGGTAGGAGATAGAATATAAGTGAACATGCTGAGTTTTTCAACAGAGTTAAAAAAACAAAACGAACCCCCAAAAACATTGCAAACAGCAGAAAAAGAAACAGAAAAAATTATTTAGACAAATTTCATTCCAATTAGCTTGTAGATGAAAGTTTCTTTTTTAAGTGCTATAATCCATAAAAGAAAAATAATTCCTAGTTCAAATGCTGAGGTCTGTGTAGCGTACTACCAAGTTTCAGAGGGAAAGTGTTTTCAAGGTCTTTTCATAAATGGTGTGTTATGGAATGGGGTCACTCGAAAAGGAATAATTACAGAGTGATCAGAAGATTTCTTTGAAAAGATTGTGTTAGACCTTCTGTGTGGTTTGTGGAAGAACAGAAATAAGTTTTGCTCCTAGGGTGGGCTAACAAAATGTATTGTGTTTTTGCAGCTACTTCTATCTTTGCCCCAAAAGATGCATGCATCACCTCGCAGTGCACTCAGCTCTGTAAGGTCATTGCCTCGAAAGCAGATCTGGGAGTTGTTAGAAGTACAACACACTGCTGCACTGTTTGACCAACTGCAAAAGTTTAGTTTTGAACTCTAATGAGTCTTTGCTCATCTCCTGTCTTAGCACTACCAGTTGTTAAATAATTAATTCCTCTTTGATTGTACCTCTTTATGTGCTTTTATAAACTTATTTGTATTATTTTGTGCTGTATTTTATTTGTACTCAGCCTCTTTTTGTTTCAGAGCACGGAGTTACCAGAAAGAATTAATTTGAGGAACATTTTTCCACCCTTTGTGTAGTGCTCATACTGAGGATCTGTGATCTACAGTAATTCTTATTCATTTGGAATATAGTAATTTGTTCCTGTCAGCACAGGGGCTGGTTTGTTGTTTTAAATTGCTGACTTTTGTTTTTGCTGGCATGCTCCCCAATACAAATTGAACATCTGACAAAAATCTATTTGTATGACAATTCAGTCGAGATAGGTGCTCTGTGTTGCCTAACAGTACAATTTGGGGTCCCCAAGATAGAAGTTGACTGAATGCCAAGATTCTGGTAGAGCTTGTTTGTGCAGATAACAGAGGTAATCCATATTCCTCAGGCCTGTAAATCAAATAGACAAAGGAAAAATATATGTGTGCACCTTTCTCTTTGAGATAGTGGACTGGTAGTTTCTTCTTAATAACAATGGGGGCTATCCAGCCCCTGAGAAAAACGGGACACTGACACCAGGGATGTCCCAGTATGAAATTAGAGTGATTGGGAGAGTCTTAGAATGCTTCCCCCCTGTAACAGATAATGTTAAATAAATTATTCCATGGATCTGGTTTGTGGCTTTGTGGCAATTTCTGTGCTTAAGTGGTTTTGTCTGTTTAGACAAAGTTGATCCATAATACACTGGAAGGGGAAATCCAGCCACTAGGTCTTGACTGTTTTTCCCAGAGTGATACAAACAAATGTGTCAGCTTTAGTGGCCATCTATGGAAATACTGTTTAGGAAAACACATACTGGTTCCTGCTGATCCCCTGCAATGATTCTTTCAGGATATAATAAATGACTGAAATATCCTCTTTTTGATGAGGTATTTAGATCCAAAATGTGAAATACAAACTAGGAATCCCAATGGCCTAGCAAACACTTTCTGATAGAATATATTTAAGGTGCAATAATTGCTTTTCATCCTCAAATAAAAATATATTTCTAGTCAGCTGTGTGCAACTACGCTTCCCATTTTCCTGCTTAACTGTGGAATCACTTATATTTTGGAGTTAACACTCAAGTATCAGTCATGTGATTTACTGCAGGATCCTGTATTATCAGGTAATATTATCATTATTGCATCTTGTTTTAAGGAAAAAAAGTATAAGCTTTCACCCAACAGTGTTCTAAACTTTTTCTGTGAGTCCACTACTTCAGAAATCTTTGAAGCCTGTTGTGATCCTGTCACAAAGGTTGTTATTGTCCTGTAGAACCTTAAAGCGACTCGTGGTTGCAATGGACACTGATAATGGACAAATGACACTTCCAGATGACCACTCCTGTTTGTTGTGGAGTATGATGTGGGGAATTTGGGAGAGGGAATTTAGGAGAAGACCCAAATATCTGAGGAGAGGAGAACCAGGAGGAAATGAAAAAAATGGGTGATGGGAAAGGAAACAAAGTATGTTTCATCATTCATACTTTGTTCTAGAAAAAGGTAAGTATGATCCCACTGGAGCCAGCATGTTGGGGTAATTGGGGTAAGAAGATACAAACTATGAAAGGTGTAAGATAGAAAATTGTTGAATGATGGGAAGAGAGTGGCAGGTCTATCATCTGAGATTTTAGTGGAACAGTTGTTGTCACTCTCCAGCTTTGTGATAGTTCATTTTTAGGTTGAAATTTTAACCTAAGATTGTTGTATAAATTTGTCTGTCTTTGAATGCTCAGGAATCAAAAACCCAGATATGTGCTACACAATGGGATTTTTTTTTCCCTTTCGTTCCTTATATTCTTTCCACGCTGGTTTTTCCTGTCAGGTCCATGAGTTGGTGTTGAAACTGTTATGTTTGCCATATGCTATCAAACTTTGGCTTTGTATCAGATCATCTGTATTTGATGCTAACAGCTTTGTTATACCAGAAGTTTCTACACTGTGCCATGCAAGAACAGCTGCTGGGGTGGAGGGACAGATGTTTGGTCAAATGGTACTGGGCCTTTCTTGCACTTCAAAGGAGCTGAGCAGAGATATAATATGACTGTATAGTTCTATTTTTCTAATATGAATAATTTGAATATTTACCATAGTTTGTTAAGAGATTGGGAGAACAACTGACTTGTTTGAGACGAAATTGGAAAGTAATTTGTTAGGTAATCTTTTACTCTGGAGTTCACCATGTAAAGATGAGATCCTCAGGATTAAATTCTTACTGCCAAAATGTGCTCCATGGAAGAGATGTTACAACACTCTGTGATACAAATTAATTACTTTTGATACTTTAATTGTTAGCTGCTCTGTTTGGTATTTCTCTTCAGTTTTTTCAAATGAAATGTGGGATAACTTTTGAGTTTAGTCCTAATACTGAGATCTGAACATCTTTCTTCTTGTGCATGAGTGCCTGTTCTTCAGTTGCTATTTAAATGAAAGAAGTATTATGCAAGCAGTAACCACCAAGGTTTATTAAGTGTGACGCTCTTAGAAATACCTCAAACTCCCTGAACTGCTGATCAACAGACACAGGCAGCATTTACTGAAATGAGAATAATTCCATCCCTGCTCTGTTTCTTAAGATTTCCCCTTATTATCCATTAATGGCCACTATAGGAGGCAGTAAAAGCTCTGGACTAATTGAAACTGTGACTGATATAATAGCCTTTATGCAGTCGTACATCAAGTGAGACTTTCCTTAAGGTTCACATTACATTGTCTTGGCAGTGAAAATCTAGGCAGCTATAAACAAGATCAATAGAAATGTGTAAGCGCTGTTGGTGACAACATATGAACAGGGACAAAACAGAAATACTCAGTGAATTTTTAGAGTTTGGACATCAGTATTTATTGTGAAATGAGCTACTGCCAGTATTGGTGTTGTCCATTATTCTTTGTGTGGTACGCTGGTCCAGTTGGAGGCAGAATTCCTGACTATGCTACAGGTAAGAGGAAAAACAACAAGTTAGATGAAGCTTGTCTATCAGAAAGACACTTTAAATACCAAAGATATGTAAATATCAGTATTTTTTATAAATATACTGCCTTTCCCTTACACACTATTATAAGGCTTAAGACTTAAGTACTGAAGAAATGAACAAAGTAGGGGATGGGTTGGTATAGCTATTTTTCATATAGATATATGCATTATAATAATATTTTTTCATCCATTTAAAAATTAATATTTTAATAAGTACTTTCACTGCATGGAGAGACTGAAAAATGGAGAGGCAGTACAAAAAGGAGGAAGACTTTGGTTTGATAAATTAGAGGTAGTGGATTTTTGAAAAATAGAGGTAGTGGATTAGTTACTGACTTTTATCTCAGGTAGTGTAAAGCAAGAACTGCTCATCATCAGCTTGTGATAAAACTACAAAATGCCATGTCTGAACATCGGGCTAGTATTTTACCATATTAGCTATTGATTTAACACAGCATGAAACAACTGGTGCTGTCCCAGTAGTGCCTGGTGGGAGCAGTGAAAGTACAGATTTACTCCCCCATCAATCTGCTGCAAACTTCAAAGCCAAATTGTGGCCACTTAACTACTAAAATTACTAAACTCAGACAATTTTTATCTTTTTCAGGCAAGGCAACATGTCTGTCAGCAAGTACATATGTTCTAGAAGGAAGGAAAGGAATCCCAGCTAAATCACATCAGGGCAAAATAATAAATTCAGGAAGCATGAACAGCAAGATCCAAAAATTAGTTTTGGTAGGGCTATGTTATACAAAATGTATTTTTCCTTTTCCTTTTCATTAATTGATAGTTTGAGCTAATGTGCTTATAGTTCAGAATGTTTGCAGTGAAGTACACAGAATGAGAAATCTGTGGGTGTATCTGTATGCAAACCACCATAATTACACCTCGTGTCTATTTATTTGTTCTTCGCATCAAGTATTATTTTATTTTTATTTAATGGTGGAGTCAGAAACTCCTGATACTCTCATGGAATAGGGTTCTTCATATTGTGATTAATATTCTTAGGGGTCAACTGAAAATTTCTTGTTCTGTGTATTATTTTCAGAAATTAAAGAACATGTATCGATAGATGAGTGGGAAGATATTGCTGAGAAAAAGTGTGTGTGCTCAGTGAGAAAAAGGACAGTGTCTAAAAATAGATTTTTATGGACTAAAAAGTATTTTTGGAAAGGTTTGCTTAAGTTTCTTTGATTTAAAATAGATCCTATCAGAGTAGCATAAATGTAGGTGGGACAATTCAGCTGCCTTAGAAACATCTCATTCTCCCTGCCCTCATTCGGGGTGTCCGAAATGAGATCTGTCTTTATGGCTTCATTTTGGTTTTTACACATGGAGTTCACAGTGGACAAAATGTATAATTTATTAAGAGAACTGAGCTCTGTAGCAAAATTGTACTTTTAATTGGAAAGCCTAAAAAATACCATTTTTCCTGGGCTTTACTTACTGTTAGAAAGCCAGGGAGTGGGAGAACTGGAAAAGATGACGATAGTGTTCAAAAATGGCAACTGGTTCAGCCCAATTACAGGTTTTCATTTACAGTTGCTGATCTCCGTAGTGTGAGGCCAGAGAATGTAGGTACAGACTGATAAAGGCAATTAGGTAGCAAATAGAGGAAGGAAGTAAAACTTGGATGCTTTTTTTCTGGGAAAGGAAGGAGCTGGTGGAATGTACCAGCAGGTGTCTTGCTACTGTTAGCAATGGGAACCTGGGCTCCAGATGGAGATACCAGCTGAAACAAAGATATTTTAATGAACAATTAATCTTTTGGTTTATCTGAGATGTTTATCATCCTTCACCATGAGCTAATTAGTGTGAACTAATTAGTTAGAAAATCTTGAGCCTCCTTAAGATTTTTTTTCCTCCCTGCTTTACTGTCTTTGGGACCACTCTCTTTAAAAGTTGGAATTCTTATTAAACTTCTTCCCTTGGTGGAAAATGGCTCAGTATTTTCATTTTCATGGTTCATCTGTCTGTTGGTTCAACACACTGGAGTTTATCTTCCATCTCCAAGGTTTAGAAAATATTTATGTTAATTACACACTTACCACACAGTATAAAGTCTTGGACCACAAAACAGACTGAAATATCATGATGCTGATGTATAGTTGCTTCTTGTCCCCTAAATAGCATTAGGTGGATAAATGAAGCTTTGTGGTAATAGACTTTATTAAAAAAGGCACAAAACCAAGCTGATAGTGATAGAAGAAACCACTAAAATATATTACTTAGGTCATTACAGCAAGGATATGAGTTGAGATGACCGATAAAGATTTCATAAAAGAAACATAAGCTTTGTAGTGTGCTTCTCAAAGGCACTAGGAGTTCTCTGTTGCACCATTATCTTTAACAATTTTCCCTAAAATGTAGTTTTGCAGAGAAACTTGTAGTTCTTACATGCATATATTATATTTCAAAGACCTGCTGTAGTTAAACCATTCTCAAAATAAGCTTATTTTTGTAGCCTAGTTCTGCTGATCTTTAAATTGAAGTTATTCAGATCTCACAGAGACCTCTGTAGAAAAACAGCAGCCTGTATGATATTAGTGACTGACTTCCAGTGCCTCATGTGACTTTTTAAAATCTGTTTTAGGGGTGAGAGTTTTCTAGGATTTGACATAGTGACTGAGCTGTTTTAAGTGATCATATTTACATCCTTAAATAGTTCTGCAGGTTAGCCTGAGCATGAATTGAGGATCATTTTAACTGTCAAGAATACTGGCTTGATTTTGGCTGTTCCTATTCTTTGCATACAGATGGGTTTTTTTGAGGCCACAGTCTGAATGTGTCCCTTTTTGCTTCAAGACCAATTATGAACCTATGCTCTAAACAGCAGAATTTATCCTATTTAGTCTCCCAACACCCAAATTAATTGTCAATGTGTGGATTACTTTGAACCTGAGTCAGGTGTGGTCTTTCACCTGAGGTATCTTTATTATCAGACTGTTGTCCGAGTTGGGAAGAGAGGATGTTTGTCCCTCTCCAGCCTTGCTCCTACCTTTTATTCCAGCACTGATGATAGAAATGGCCATGGTAAAGAAGGGTCTACAAGTTGCAAAACCTTTGTCAGCAAATTAGCCAATATATGTGTGTTATATGTATCAAGGCAAAAGGCACAACAACCAACTTTTAATTTAACAATCTAAATTATCAGACTGGTCTTTGAACATGCACAGTATGGTTACAAGGAAGCAACAGGCTTTTCATTAAGGTACATCTGAGAAGGAATGAATTTGAGTGATCTCATGCACAATTTAAAGGAATTTCCACTGACTGAATAGGGAAGTTGGTTAACTCAGCCAGCTAAGTAGATGTGTAAAGATGGGCTTTGTAATGAAAGATGATAGTTTAATAATGGTCATTTGAAAGAATCCATAGAAGGGGGTTGGACGAAATACTGAAATTAGAGTACTGAAGAGCAGATGACAGGAACAGACTGTGAGCTGTGGGTAACAGTGGATAGTGGAATAACTGCAAGCCAGCAGTGCAGAGGTCACTCATCACTGTTGGCCTACAGAGATGTTACAGTTAAATTTGCAGATATACCCAGTCTTCCTTCCTGCAGCAGCTGATGCCTGGCATATTTTGAGATTATGGCACATAAGAGAAAAGGCTGGCAAACTGCTGTGCAGAACAGCCCAGCACTGAAGGCACCTTGGAGAAACTAAATTCTGATGAAACAATAAAATACTATATATGGAGGGACCAAGGTTTGGAATTAGTATGTGGTAATTCAAACAAGCAAAGATGAGTGGTTATAATAAAAAGAAAAATAAAATTGATTTACATGCCAGGCTAAGCGGAGTTATTCCTTGTTATGTTTGGAGAGTACTGTTCAAGCCCAAGCAATACTCACCTGAGGTTTTCTATGCTTGGATTTGTAATTCTTGTATTGCATTATATTAGGTTTCTTTAGATGTTTCCATAGATTTCCATAGTGATGATAGTGATTATTTGTGAATTCTCTTAAAAGAGAATGAGGCAGAGGTCAGTTAGTTCCAACCTTTTGAATTTTGAAAAATCTTTCCATTTCTGGGTTGTTAAGTTTAAAAGTCTGAGTTCAGGTAAATAAAAGCTGCTTTTCTAAATACAACTGGTTTTTTCACAATAGGAATCATCCCCTTTTACTCCATAAATTCACAGAAACAGTGAATTTCAGTTCTCTCTCAGGTCACCCGTTTCCTTTGCTACCCATGGCAGGTGCAATGTAGCAGTTTCAGCATCTGCCTTGTTGGTGACATACATGGTCCACTGGCCATAAGGTTGAGGTGGAAGCAGTTTTATGGGTGGAAGCTGCATTTTTCAGAACCAGCATAACAGTATTGTGTCCTCATGGGGGTTTGCTTGACCTTCCTCCCTGCCCTCACCCCAAATGAAACTAAAAGTGTGTTTGATGAGGATTATTGAAAAGAAGATATATGGACCTGTGACATCTATTTAAGATGGGCAATAGTATCTCTGGATTAATTTCACATTAGCGCTTGAAGCTTGATTTCGCTCTGCTGTTGCAGAAAACTGTTGACATTTGGCAGAGTGGCAGAACACAGGGTTTGAGTTGTGTTTCTCTTTCGGAGTTGCCTGCAGCCTCTTCTCTGCGTGTGCAGGGAGGGAGGCAAGACTGGGGGTGGCTGAGACATTGACTTTTGCCGGCTGACACGGACTGTTAAATTGATTCTTTCAATCAGAAGTTTCAGTGGATTTGTAGAATAGTTTTGACTTACTTTTGGACAGGAATGTATCCATTTGTTTGGGGTTTTTTTTTTTTAGTTTTCTTAAGGAAATACTTGGAAGTCCAGCATTGCATCAGGTTGTATATTAGCTCAATTTTACTGCTTCTTGCACCCAATTGCTAAAAACTCAGCTACTTAGGAACAGGAAAACCCCTTTGGAATTGCAGTCAGAAATGTCTGGTCTATTGTTCCTTGATCACCTTTGCAGAGAAATATAGAAGTTTTGAAAACTGAAGTTTGAACCCAATTTTTCAAATTGAAAAGAAATTTAATCAATCAATTTGTGTTTCTGTTTCAATATAAGCTTTAAGATTGTTAAGTAGGACTACTTACTTTTCCTCTAAATTTGTTAAACTATATCTTTTCCATTCCTGTTCAGCAAATAATACTTAAATACTTATTCAAAAAGGCAGAGATGAAAGTGTATATTCTGCGGTATTTAGCTGTCCATTTTGGGATCAGGTCACTTTTTTCACCTTCCTTTTAGCAAGAGCAATGGCAAAAGTGACATCTCTCAAAGAACACAAAATAAAATCTGATTTATTCCCACAAATTATTTCTGGTTATGTTAATCTCAAGTATTTATTTACATTTAGAGCAGGGCCAAACTCTAAAACAGATGCCTGGAGATTTTTTAAAAACACTTATATATGCTAGGAAATTCTAATAAATTTTGTATGAAAACAGATGTTTGTGGATAAATAAGCCTTTTTGTTGTTTACACGTACTCCACCAAAAAAATCTGTTTAATCTGTTCTTAAAACATTGAGCCTGAAAAATGGAGATGTTGGGATGAAAGGATATGCTGGTTCTTTTGTCTGAAATGCACCTAGGTTTGCTCATCTGTTCGGGGACTGCTTAGCATCTAGGAGGGGGAAAGCTATTCTTTAGTTCATGTATGAAAATGTACAATACTTTGTATCAATTATTTGGCTGATTGCTGGAAGTGCGTTGGAGTGAGGGGGCACTGGCTAGTTCTGGCCTTCACTAATGGGAACATTTCAGAATGTGGATGGTAATTAAAGTATAGAATGCGGAAAATTAAGCCAAAATTGAATAGAAATGAATAAGTATGTGTTCTGTTGTGCAGATGTTGGAAATAGATTATTTTGGATACCTCTTTCTATCTACATCTTATTTGGTTACCATGTAAAATTCGGTCATACACCATGTAGATTGTTTCTCTTCCCATTACCTTTTCTGTTTTTATGTTGTGATGTATCTGTATAGGTAGTAATTTAGCAAAATATCCTGTCTGCCAGGTGTGGGAACTGGCTGATTGTATTGTAATACCAGATCATTACTTAATTCATATGCAACCTAGCCTAGCACATGGAAAGCATTATAAATCTATTTACAGTGTGGCTGGTCTGATGATAACATTGTATTAAATTCCCAGGTGAGGCAATTTAAGCAATTGCTTTGCCATGTGTAGGCCATGGAAATTAACTTCTCATATGCTTTAGTAATAGACGAACTTCATTGGTATGCTCAGATTAGTGGTATAGCAGAATTCTTACAGTCTGGTTACGTGTACCCTGCTTCACATGTAGAATCGTACAGGGGGGTGGTACTGCAGATCACAGATCTTAATTAGTTTAAGCTGAGTTAATTCATTTCAATTCTAATTTGGCTGGGCTTGCCTATGAACACATTCAGTTCTATTGGGAAATGTTAAGGCTTGGGTCAAGTAGACAGATTGTTTAAAGCCAAATTGCCAGACAGAACTGAGCAAGTGTATCTGTTTGAACAGGGCTTTAAGGAAATCACCCAATCAGTATGCAAAAATCCTGTTCATAAACCAAGAGAGATCTGCCTGGAATCAGAAATTCTTCCTTGTCAGAAGGTCTGGGCACCGTAGTACATTTAAAACAGCCCCTGAAACTTTCTGAGTGCTGAAGTTCTTGTACAAGGTAGCTTAACCCTTTTGTGTCTCTGTGTTTGGGCACATGCTACGCTCAAGTGCAGACGCATTCACTGAGCAAAACCACTTGTGTGCTCAGACTTTTTGTCTAGGTATATACAAGAAAATATAAAATACAAGGAAAACTTCTATTTATGACAGACCTTTGCAGACAAAAAACTGCACACAGAACCTCTTAAACCTATATTGAGCTGCCCAGAAATGCCTTGGATTACAAACTCTGTAAAGCTTCTGTCTTTTCTAGAAACATACATATAAAGTACCAGTAGACAGTGGTAACTGACAACTAAGACTAAAAATGTTGACAATTTCTTGATTTGCCTGGTTAGCTTATGTATAGAAGTCATTAACTATTTATAAAATGCATTATGAATTGGGTTCCTTCAAACTGTAGCAGAGTGTGTGACATTTCCAGCTCAAACTATCATTCTTGCATTTGGCTAAAGTATATATTTATAAACAGCTGATGGTTATGAACTAAAAAATAAAAAATGAAAAATAATTATTTAATTATTGAGTTCAGAGAAGCTGAACTAATTTTGACAGCCACATTTAAAAGTGTTAGCCTATAATACTTTAATAAAAATAAGAATAGTATTTCAAGATATTGATATTTTGGACAAATCCTGAAAGAATAAATGAACACTTTAGTTCAAAGACCGTTCCTTTTATATTATTGATTCATTTGGTAGTGAAATGGTGATCAAAAGTAGTATCAAATTATTTATTGATTGTGGCAAAGAGTTATACCTAATTGTAGCTGAAGCATTATTTCTTTTAATAAAATTTCTGATTTTCAGATCATGACAGATTATTGCAATAAAAGAACAATGATACAAATATATTTATTAAATTCAGTGGTGAGGACATAAAGGATTATACAGGGCCTCTAAAAATTGTATTACTATTGGCATTTATTTCTTTCCCATGAAGTATCTCCTTTTTTCTTTCACCCATCCAGGCTCTTAAGAATGAGAATATCATCCAGTTAATTCTTTCAAATAAATGATGTGTAATCAAGGACCATCTCAGTCCCTACATATTATTAGGCAGCTTGTTCACTGGAGAACAAGCTCGTGAAGCATTGCACTCCTCATCTCAGTCTAATAATGATAAATACATTCAATGCTAACAGGATCAATGGGGCTGAGTCATTTTGTGAAATTGGGAGAAACTGTACAGTTGAACTACTAGACCTCAAATGAGGTTTAAAGACTGAATCTTAATCAGAAAAAATTAGATATTTATTGGTATATATTTGTAATTTCCTTCCTTGTTTGATGTGTATCAAATAAAAATAGGAAAATAATATAATTGAGCAATCTATGCCAATTTGTTGGCTTTTTGGTGAGAAAAGAGAAAAACAAAACCTATCTCCATATGATATTCTTGCATACTGTGGAGTGTTTTAGTCCCCCATAGTGATGAAATGAATAATTTAAACAGGCAGCTCTGATACCACAGCCTGTTTAAAGGTTCTCATTTCCTTTAATGCTGTAGACTACTTTAGCTTGGTTAGTATGAAACTGTGACAGCTGAGATCTCCAAAAGATTTGGCACAATTCACCTCTTGCCATGGGTCCATGGTCCATGGCTTTGTCCTTCCTGCTTAAATCTGTAGCTTTAGGATATAATCTAGATCTGAACGCTGGCAAGTAAATCACAAATGTGTAAACATTGTAATGATGATGTTGGTAATGAAGGGGAGCTACACAGAATACAGAGCTAAAATGTTTTGCTCTGAGGTGACCCATGCAAGCCTGACTCCATTGCTAGGTCCCTTGCATAAAGGGTGACCCACTTCCACACCTCTTTGTCACAAAGGTGATGAATTTCCCTGTGTGCAGTTTAATTTCTGGTGGTTGTTTCCTGTGCCTCAGACCCCAGCACAAGTTTTGGCATGGTGGCCCAAGCAGGGAAGGTTTGAGGAGGGATTTTTTTTTTCTGAGTTCCTACTGGTAGTCACTACCATGGCAGGGTGTGAGGGAAGCCCCCATCAGTAAAGGAAGGCCTTACAGCTTAGTCCTTGCTACTCTTGTGTTTCTTCCTCCGATTGAAGTA
>VYXC01004305.1:259980-271761 GCA_013397175.1 Platysteira castanea | reverse complement strand
TTTTTGGTGAGAAAAGAGAAAAACAAAACCTATCTCCATATGATATTCTTGCATACTGTGGAGTGTTTTAGTCCCCCATAGTGATGAAATGAATAATTTAAACAGGCAGCTCTGATACCACAGCCTGTTTAAAGGTTCTCATTTCCTTTAATGCTGTAGACTACTTTAGCTTGGTTAGTATGAAACTGTGACAGCTGAGATCTCCAAAAGATTTGGCACAATTCACCTCTTGCCATGGGTCCATGGTCCATGGCTTTGTCCTTCCTGCTTAAATCTGTAGCTTTAGGATATAATCTAGATCTGAACGCTGGCAAGTAAATCACAAATGTGTAAACATTGTAATGATGATGTTGGTAATGAAGGGGAGCTACACAGAATACAGAGCTAAAATGTTTTGCTCTGAGGTGACCCATGCAAGCCTGACTCCATTGCTAGGTCCCTTGCATAAAGGGTGACCCACTTCCACACCTCTTTGTCACAAAGGTGATGAATTTCCCTGTGTGCAGTTTAATTTCTGGTGGTTGTTTCCTGTGCCTCAGACCCCAGCACAAGTTTTGGCATGGTGGCCCAAGCAGGGAAGGTTTGAGGAGGGATTTTTTTTTTCTGAGTTCCTACTGGTAGTCACTACCATGGCAGGGTGTGAGGGAAGCCCCCATCAGTAAAGGAAGGCCTTACAGCTTAGTCCTTGCTACTCTTGTGTTTCTTCCTCCGATTGAAGTATAAAAATTACCATAACTGCTCTCAAAAAGAAAAAAAAATAGATAATATGTTAAAAATTCTGTCTCTCTTTTAATGGTAAATGTGGGAATATTAACTGAGTAACAGCCTGTTATTTGGCTAACAGAAATTGAAAGCTGGGCTGGTGTTCTCATTATGGACTTCCCCATAGCTCCATTGAATCCTGTGCTACGTTGGTAATCATCACACATTTGCTTTCCATTGCTTGGCACTTGGTCTAGTTTAAAATCAACATAATTATCAGTTCAAGAGCAAATCTGGTGCTCATAAGCTGTGAATTTACTTAATATCCTGTCTGTCATAATGATCCCATGGATGACTGTCTCAGTTTTGTGGTGTTTCCGTGAACTGCTGAAAACCTACGTTTCCTTGTGCAGTTGTTTTCTCTCCTTTCTTTTGCCCTTTAATTTCTGATCCTTTCCCAGCAGCCTTAGCAGCATGGAGAACACTTGTTAATTTTCTACATCTTTAAATTAAATCGGATATGTCACATGTGTGTCGTTCAGGTTTGGTTTGTTTTTTTTAGTATGAGAAAAGCTCTGTCTTCCTTTCCTGTCTAGTGGCATCACTGCTGTATTATGCTGAGTTCTGTGACCTGCTTGCAAGTGTTCTTCAGAAAAATGCATTTGGTTCCTGCACTGGCATTCTTCAGTGCTTCTGCTGTTATTGTGTATTGCCTCACATGTTACGTATCGAGCTTCACAGAAGCTGCTTTCATTGCTGCAATGTTGAGGATGTGACTGTCCTAGAAATGCTGCACTTTTGCCATGCAGATTTGTTAAGATACAGCAGTTGAAGAACTTTGTAATAACTTTTACTTGCAGATTTTTTTTTTTTTTTAATCAAATAGGTATCCATTAGGGGGCTCTCGAGGTTTAAGATGATCAGCCTTGATACCAATGGCTTCGGAGCTTTACTTCCTAACCCTTTTTTCTTTTTGTTTTACAGAAAAGGTCACGAATCGCCTACAGTGATGAGGTGCGGAATGAGCTCCTAGGGGATGACGGGAATTCCTCAGAGAACCAGGTAGGATGCTAATCAAGAAGCCCTAGTGGGTGGCTGGAGGGTGAAGGAGGTCACTGGCACACTGGGCTTCTCAAGCTGCTCCTTAACAGCATTAACAACAACTCATGTGGAAGTGATACTGTTTAATGCAAAGCTGGGGTCTTAATCAACTTCAAAATGTTTCTTGGAGATCTTACATTTAACCCTTTAACTTGTGATCACTGTCTGCTATCTCAAAAAAAATCTTTTCTTCTCTTTTCTTTATTATTTAGTACTTAAGAAATAACTTGAAACACGCTGTTTGCCGACAAAGCCAAGGTCTTCACCTCAAACACATGTAAAAGGAATAAAAAAGTACATAATGCAGCTTTGATAATAATGCAGTATAATTAAATCAACACTGGCAGGCAAAACAAATGGACGTGCGCTCTCAGAATCAGGCAGTATCCCACTCAGTTTCCTTGTGTGATTCCTTCCCTAACCAGATTTTCTCTCCTTGTACCAAAAACACAAGTTGTACTAATAAAAGTGTGCTTTCATAATGCGTGTTGTACTAGGATACAGAGTGCTATCCACCTCTTTTAATGAATGAAAGCTTGATAATCCTGAGGCTTTTTTAAAACCTTGTACCCGTATTGTTGTTCTGCATACTACAGTGAGGATCCTGCTAGACTGCCAAAAATTGTAAAGGGACCATTTTATTCAGGAGACTTTGACCCACCTGTTAATATTTCTTTTTGGGATGAAACTTGTTTGACATTCTGTCTGAAAGGAGAATATTTCTTTTCTTTTTGATATTTATGTTCTCAAAGTCTTGTATTTTGAGTTAGAAGTTAGCTGAAAGTTTTCCTACATGTCAAATTTTCTCTTCTGACCAGATAGAATCCAAGTTATTTTGCTAATGAAAGTAAAAATTGTTTAAATGTTTACTTGATAAATATGATATTAAATAAGGAAATGGATCAGAACAATGTTCTGAAATTGTTTCTTCTACACTCAGTATAGGCTCAACTCCACTAAGGACAGAAAAAATAAAGACTTGGAGAGTTACCTGGTACAATGACTTTCAAAACACAGAGCCCATAGCCCTTACTCTTATGCAGTATTTTAAACATGCTCTGTAAATTTTAAACTCTGTAATAGACTTCATACATGAATGAAATTATACACAGGATACAATTTATCTGAAGATGTAAGACTGGAGTATATCAGCTCTGATATCGATGTGAAGACTTAAATTTAAAGGACATTAATCTTCATATTTATATATGATAGAAAGGGGAGATTCCAAAATTTGAGTAGAATAAAGAGGGGGTTTTATACCTAAATAATGAATTTATAAAGAAGATGATTTTAGGGAGAAGAGTTTCACAGTCTGCATGTCATGACTGTAAATGCGATCCTGTGAAAGTGTTAAGATTCTCATTTTATTTCTCTTAAGGTGCTGCTACTTTTACATTTCAAGAAAAAAGTGTGTGAATTCAGACATAAAAGGGCAATTGTGATAAGAAGCTTTACTTATAACAGAATATCTTATGTGTAGGGATGAGATAAAATATTTTATTTTCACTTTTTAAAGAATGTTTAAATAACTGGTTCGTGTGGGCACTTTTTGTGACTGATGATCTTTTTTTCTGAACTTGGCAAAAGAGGCATGTCCTTATCTCAAGGAACTAAATGATACCTTCAGCCATTGAGCCATTTTCCTTCCAAATGACCACTATTAAAATGGAAGAGAATTTTGGCTGCTGAAGGACTCTTGTATAGCCTTTTAGGTAATCAAAATCCTTTTCTATAGCCCAACTTAAAATGATTACCTCTGTACCTTTTAAAATACTTCATTCCTTTCTTGAAAAACATAATGAAATAGCACCATAAAAGAATCACCTAATTTCTTTTAAATATGTGAATGCCAGTATTTTTAAAATACATTTTTTATTGTTTTGTTTCAATAGTAAATATCACATTCTTTTTTCCTTATTACATATTTTTACTTATACCTGTACTTATTTACATATAGCTATGAGTGCAAACAGTTAGTGCAAAAACTTCAGCTGGTATTGAGCTTATTAGAATGTACAGCTTTCAAAATCAAGTGTAAGGCTTGGATACTTAACAGATACTGAACATGAGATACTGTCGTGTTTAACTCAGTAACTTTCACTCCTATACGTTATTATATTAATAGAAAACTTGGACTAAATGATGAAAGAATGCTCAGGTATAACTTAAAACCATATAAAATATTTGAAGATGTTTCAAATGCTTGCTTTCATTTTGTCTGATGGAAATAAATATAGGTACATGGACTGATCCTGACCCTAGTATTGTGGGATTTTTACTTCTCAATCAGTTTGGATTAGGTTAAATTAATTTAACTGAAAAATGGTCAGTTTGTTTTCCCCAATTCAGTCACCAAACTGTGAAAGGGGAGATAGAGCATTCCTTTTCTGACAGAGGAGGAGTTGAAAAAAGTTGCCAGCTCAGAATTGCTCCTGTACTAAACCACAAATATTGGTAAAATCTGCCAATAGAAATATTGAATATCTGGGTAGTCAGGGTTGTTACCCAGAGTCAAACAAGAGATATGAGTTGTTGGTTTTCGTCATCGTGATAAACATTTGCATAATGTTTTTTATGGAGAGAGAAGACAAAAGGAACTTAATGCTTACTGACTAGTATGACCATATTAAAAAGCTGGAAGTAAAACGGGTTACTATTGGAAAAATAAATGGTCTGGATCTTCTCCTCATTCAGCGTCTCTTTTTTCAGTTGAGTTTCAAAGTACAATTACAGCAAACCACAGCCAAGTTATAAGCTGTAGTGAATAGCATGATAGGTATGAGTTTCCAGTTGCTCTCTCAGGAAGGAAGATTGAAGTACAAAGAACAGATTGAAGAATTAGCTAATGGTGATTTGTCTATTGTCTTCTTCATTTTCCCAATACGTCTCCTAGAAGTAGCAGCCATCGTGTCTAGATGACACAGAGTAACTTGGAATACAATTCCCTTATAGTGATTTTACCAAGATTTAACTACTTTTACCAGATACAGCATATAGAAATTTCCTGTAAGAAGTTGTAAGAATTATGCAATTCTGCTACTGAAAGTTTCTTTTGAAATAAATGCAACTTTGTTTCATGAGACCGGTAGTGATATAGTGCTCTTAAAGCACCTAGAGTTCAGTAAAGTCACTGCTTAACATATGTTAGTTTCTTCTTAATTTGAATCGTGTGAATGTAGTCAGATGAGGCACTCAGAGGTTGAAACTCAAAGGTGTCCCTTCTTGCATCAAAAAAACTCCCCACCTCACAAACCCAATCCCAAAAAATTACTGTGTGCATTGGGTTGTTATTTATTTTCCAAGAGTGGTCTTAAAGAGGCTCTTTTGCTCTCAAGTCTTGTTTGTCATCCTGGCCACCAACATTTAGCAAATCCCTTGAAAGTTTTGAGTTTTCCAGTGCAGTGATACACTACCGAAAGTTGTAGCTTCACTTTAATAATAATAGAACTGTTTTATGTAGCAATTTCTATGTTTTTGAGGAAGTATATGTTGGGTTAAATCAGAAATGCCTCGCAACCAAAATAATGTGAAGTTCAGTATTATCAACTTTCTTGAGGTGTAGCAGTATTCCTTTCTCTTTTGCAGCTATGCTCATTAGTAAGTTTAAATAAATTCACATTGGGTTAAACTGCGTATCCGTATACTCATACATTCTATATGTGATTTGTGGTGAACAAATATTTTGTGTCTACTTAATTTCTAACTACAAAGTTGTGATAATATTAGATTTGGGCTTGCTGTGCATAAAGTGTGTCAAACTTCAGCTACAGACCAGGGGGTGAAGTTGGTCAATTTAATTCGCCAAGATCTAAAGAAGGTCGGTATCATTTCATATAGCCCTGGCAGAGCAGATCATTACCAGACACAAATCTGTTCGTTACATGCCGAGGGTTTATAGCAAAATAAATAGACTGTCATCATAAGTTCAGAAAATTGTGTGTTCGACCCACGATAATGTGTAAAGGGCGTTTAATAGAGTTCAGCATTTATTCGTTATCTATATGCGGACAGAGACGGCGGAGGCGTTATCAGCTTTTTAAAAAAAATTCGGTAGTTTTCTGTGTCACATGACGAGCCTCACGGCCACACGCGTGCGTGCGCACACACACACACATCCCATCTCGCTCTCTCACTCTCTGTGGTGCAGTTTTGATTTTAGTCACAGCAGAAGGCTTAGCCACAAGAGATTCCACTGGTTCAAACCAGCGTAAACCAGATTTTTTTTTTTTAGCCTACAAAGGAACAGATTACCTCTTGTATCGAATTCTGTATTGCAAAAAAAAAAAAAGAAAAAAAAAATCTTTGTTTCAAAAATATGCTGATTATCATAACCTAAAATGGTGGGTGTGCACGGCTTAACGCTGTTTACAGTTCAGGAGTGAGCATAATAAAAATAATGTTTCAAAATAGAAATATAAAGGTAACACATTTTCATCAACAGCATTGTTAAATGGGGGAAAAATACATCTTTTGTTAATTTGAATGAATATCTTTCAGCCAATGTTAAAAAAAAAAACCCAACCCTCTCCCATTACTTAGCTTAGCTGCAAATCCCATGCAGAGCTTAAATTCAGCCATGCAGCACAAACAAGATAGAACATTTTTGTTTGGGACCTATTGAAAAAACAAATGTGCAGCATTTTAAAACTCTCATTGATTATAGCAGGGTGGCATGCCCAGACGGGCTCTATTGCGGGAGAGTAGTTTTAAACTTTGGCCCTTTAAGTATCATAGTCAACTGAAGAATGGTGGCCCCAGAAAGAAAAGATAGCTATGTGATCAACTCCCAGATCGTCTCTTTCTAAAGAGCCTTAATGTTTGCCTTTTTGGGGAAAAAAGGGGGGGAAGAGCTGGAGAAAGAGACCAATTTATGATAGGCCAAGCACTTGAATCTAAGCGGTGGTTTGGCCGACAATGCAGTTTTCTTTTTTACCAAATTCTAGCAAAGTTCCTTTAGCTCAGTGCGGAAGAGCTGGCCCAGTTCAAGTTGGGGTGGTGTAGGAGCCCTCCTAATTACATCTTGTTAGAGCCTCTTGTCCATTTTGGTAACAGGGTGAGGCAAACCTTCAGTTTTAGACAAGCCATATGAAACAATAGAGAGTAATGGAGGTTCTTTTGTTTCCTTCATGCTGGTGAGACTTTATTAGTAGTAAACATTCTCAGCTTACACATGTGTTGAAAATTAGTGTTATGGAACTGTAGGTGAAGTATCAGCATAAACTGAGATAATTATGTAGCTGTTGTAATTTCGAATTCAACTGGAATCGGTGAGATAACTGTAATTTTTTATAAAGAGCCACTCTTGTGCAGATATTTGTTGTGAGTAATTATACATTTTGTTCCAGTACAAATAATTTATGTATCTCTCTAAGGGGAGAGTATATTACAACATAGCTTGATAATCAGGCTGGGGTTTTATTTAGTTTCATAGTAAAGCTGCCAGAGCAATATTATTAGTGTTACTGTTAGATTGTGTTGATTTCCAAGCATAAATAAATAAACATAAATTTGTATACTATATAAGCATACACACACACTCTATGTGTGTATATATATGCACACTGCATAGTGGTCTGGATCAAGAACTTGGAATGGGTGTTTTCTGAGGGAAATGCATTTCATGTTGTTCCCTATTCCTTTGTCTATTTTTAAATATGCTATTCAATAAATCATAGTTCTGAGCCATCTAACTAAGCTGCTTCATTTTTTTTTACCTGGCAAAAATACTCAGAATGAAGTTCAATAATAAAATTAAATAATATAGTAACAGTAGAACTCTGGTGTATAAAAATTGAAATACTGAAATACATGCTATAAAGATGCAGTCATCTATTAATAAGTTACATCTGCTAGTAAAATAAGAAATCAGTTGTCACCACTAAAATATACAGCAAACATTCTGAAAACTTGTGTATACAAAACCACTTCAGCTGTACAATCTTCGAAGAGAGGAATAGTAAACTTGTTTTTTTCTTTATAATATAGACTTCTATGAAGTCATTCCCCTTTATTTCATGATGGTGTCTTAGATGTGGTTTAAAAGAGAATTTCACACTATTCTCTTTGTTTAATGTGACAGTGTGAGAAAGTGATCTTTATTCGTTCAAAAAACTCTGCATGTAGTCTATGTTTAGGTTCTTTTAATGTGTTTGTCTGTGATTTTTAAATGCTAAACATGTAAACAGATAAATTGTCAATGTTAATTCTGTATCCTGTCACACAACTGATCTTTCTTTCCTGCCATTTCTTTCCTTTTTATCTTTTTTGTGCGTTCATGTTGCAGTTGATAAAATTACGTGAAGAGGTGAGTACTTTCTTGCTTTTTGTTGTCTAGCTTTCCCTTTAAAGCTGAGTTTCTAAATCTGAAGTAGATCTTTTTGTTCATTGTTGCAGGGAAATCTACACAAAGCAAAAATATTGATTACATTGCTTTAAAATATTCACTGTTGTGCCTCTTTTTCCCTAATAATTGTATACTTACATAGGAATCTCTAGATCAAACCTTAGAAATTAACATTCTTTGATAGTGGAATTTTTTTAAAAGGCACTAGAAAAAGAAGGGTGGAAAAAAATTCTTATTATTTGATCTCTCCAAGAATACCATGATCAAATCAGGTACAGTAATAATCACGTTTGCATCACAAAATCTTTGATAGGGAAAGTACATTTATACAGTGGTATTGAAAGTGAAAGCATTGCTTTGGTATAAACCTTTTGCTGAAACATTTTAAAAATTATGCAGTATTTTACAGTGTTTTGAGTATGGTGTGAGGTATTCAAATAGCTTATATATTATATTGGATATTGCACACCCACTGAAAATACAGTACAGGTAGATAGACCTACACACATATCAATATTTATTATTTATTTGTGACTGCTGTAGATCTGTAGGTGTAACACTAGAGATCAGTATTCCAGAACACCTTTCTTCCAGTTATAAAATGACTCATAAATATCTGGAAAGAAGCCTGTTTTAATGGTCAGTTCCTCAAATGTTTCAGTATATTTTCTGAAATTAATCTCTGCTTTTGCTTACTGTTTTAGCAAAGCAGGTATTTGAGCTGCTATTTTTTTATTATTTCCTAGTAGCCACTGAAAAGAAGGTCTGAGTAAAGTCAAGTTTACTTACAGGTCAGATTTCCGAAGGATTTCATATGGAGAGCTTGGACCAGTGAAGTATTTAAATAAATATATTTAGAAGCAGGAGTATTTTAACATCACATATTTGTCTGGTATCTTCTTTGTGGAACATATGTGCCCAGTAATGTATCAGTAATATATACTGAACTCTGCAGGGAAGGATTTGTAAGTTTTAGAAATGGTGATGACAAAGAATTGTTAAGTATCCAGATGAGGGACAATTATAGAGAATTCTTAAAAACAGGTAGATATTTGTGATAGAAACATTCTTCACTAGTTCCCCGAATGCTTTATTTCCCCCCTCTTCTCATATATCTGATATTAATATGTAAAAGCTGCAGAATAAAAGAGTTAACAAAAAAAATTAAATAAAATAAACATGTAACCACATGAAAGCCTTCCCACCACTGCTGAGCTCCCCTCCCCGATAGTCCCAGTATTTAAACAGATGACAGTATTGTTGCAAGGGTTTGTATAGCCTGATTTCTGAGTTTTTTCAGAAGAACAAGGTTCATTTTCTCATCTCTTTAACAACACCTGCATGTCTGCTCCTGTGCTTTTGCAGAGTGCAGCAGGATCATTTTTGTTTGCAAACATAAGATTATAGTTTTATAAAAATTCCGAATTTTTAAAGTCACTCTGAAAATTTAATTATATGTAAAGAACAAAGCTGCTACTTATCTGCTTTTCTTTTTGAAATAGCTATGAAAGCAAGTAAGAAAATTCAGGGTGTTATTGCAAAGGGCTGCAACTTGGGAGCTATACTGAACTCAGTTATACCTTTTGGGTTTTATAAATCCTCTGTGCTAGCCACCTAAAAAAATTTGGCATTGCTTCTGGTAATTTTTTTTTTTTTTTTTTTTTTTTGTTTTTCCTTGCTAGCCTCATAAGTTACTTTTCCCTCTCTCTGCATATGGTGACAGCAGCAGAAAATAGAACTAAATAAAGGGATTTATTATTTTGTCTTGATCAAAATTGTACAGGTAGAGAGAAAAAGAATTTAAAACACGCATTCTGTTCTCTGCATGTAAGTACCCACTCTGTGTTGGATAGGTTGTAAATGCAGTGGTGTTTTTATACCCAATGCAAAATGCACATTAAAGTTTAAATGAAGGCTAGCACAGTGACTCAGGCATAATTCTTAACTCGTCGCAGAGTGAAACATCAAGGCATTCCCAATTATAGTTCTCCTAAGGAGGTATGAAGTGATCTTAAAAGAAATTGTGGTTTGCCATACTGTTTGTTAATAAAACCTGTGCTTCCTCTCATTACAAGGCTCTATTCTCACACACTTGCCGTACACAGGCTTCCACGGAGGCTGTGTTGCTCTGTCTTTTGAGCTCCTGAGATCTCAGTTTGAATCCAGCCCACATGGAATGACTAAATCTCCAGTGATAGTGTGCCACTTTGCAAAACTTCCTTATGTAACTCCAGATAGAAGCTGTTTCTGAAGCTGCAAGGCAGACTGAATCACCTCGCTACCCCCCTCACAGAGTGCAGGGGATACTGTGGGAGAAGGAGTTTGGGGAGGGGTGGGAAGCAGTTGAAAGCATCAGCTGCTGCTATAGGGCATTGATTTCATGTCCAGCGGACAGGGTGCCTCCAAATCCAAACAATGTAAATGACACCACCCTTTATAATAAAATTAGGTTTCATTATGGAATGCCTTGGGTGGAAAGGCTCTGAAATCAAGTTAAGAAATGGCTCTGAGTTAATGTTAGCACTGAGTTCACAGGGCTTTAGTGTTGTAATTGCTCGCAGTTAGACTGAACTGGGCTGGTAATTTATTTTATTTAAATGTGGCTTAAATGATATATAAAAATATACAGTCAAACACTAATTCTTTCTGTTGTGTAGCTCTTTCACCTTGTGATGTGAAAGCCGATTATTTCCCCCTCTCTCCCTTTACATAGCGGGGTAGTGTTCTCATTTCCCGTATACAGCCCTGTACATCTGTTCTGTGATCAGAGTGTTCTACTCCTTGTGCTCACTCCCAGCCTTTGGTGGTTTTTTAAGTATCTCCTCTCTAACTTTTAGCATTCTTACCCTCTAAACTCCTTCTTTTTATGCCCCACACCTCCCGCCCTCTTCCCCTTCTACTTCTCTGTCTTGAGAGACATCTGTGTAAGTGTTGGGTTTCTGAGGGTTTTACAAAGTTTAAAATATTTAACACTAGTTTAATATGATTTGGAGGGGTACAATTTGGGGAAAGGCACCACACTATTTTTTTCTTCTAATGGGTAATGAAGGGGAACCAGCAGATGTTATTAAAAGATGACTTTTTAAAAATAATTAAGTAAAATTAACACTAATTATCTAGATTGACCATGAGTACTAAGAACATGCACCACTCTAGTTGCTGTCGTGATTTCAGTTAAAGCACTGTAGCTTGTGGTTTTAAATTTTATTAAGTGCTTGTCCTGATTTTTTTTTTCTTGGTGGCCTGCCCCCCATGAATGCAAAAGCCTCTTTTGCAGTTTACCCTTAACCTATCCACTATGTATTAGACAACTCTATTAATTATTATAGACTGTTATTGCAGCTTTCCTGACCTTCACATTGGGTCCTATCTATGCTGATCTAAATGCATTGTTTTAATGATTTCCAAAAAAAGAAAAAGAGAGGGGGGGAAAAAAAAAATTCAAGGCAAGCTTTGATGTGGCTTTAGCTGCCTCGATCGTCTGGCCGCATCTCAGAGATGTGTCACCTATGCCGGGAGGGAATAGGGAAATCACGTTTTGAATGGTAATGATAACATACTAATCACTTCCTTTCTTTGAAGATAGAAGCGAGATATTCTGTCAGCATCCCTGGCTGCTAGAGCTTGGAGGC
>VYXC01004305.1:179980-254980 GCA_013397175.1 Platysteira castanea | reverse complement strand
AAAAAAATCCTGGTGTTTATATAATGTAGGTTTCACCTTGTCTCATGACAATGTAAGAGAGAGAGAGATCCAACCACTGAATGCTGTCCAGGATTTCATGGCAAAACTATGCTGCAGGTATTTACTTTTTTCCCTCCATCACCCTTAGATATTTCTATAGCTTTCAGTGAATGTAATTTGAGAAAAGATGTTGAGCTTGCCTCTATGAGTGATGATTATTGGATATTATGCTGTGGCTCTGAATCTCTCTGAAATATCGGTGCTACTAGAAGAGTTTGTGGATAATATATCTATTCTTTGTACTTAATCTTAAAAATTTTGTCTTGGCTTCTGTTTTTATAACCCTTTTGTAGCATGTAAAGATGGTGTTTTAGAAGTAAAGAAATCAAAGGAAGAAAAAGTCTCCTGTTCCATATACAGGAAATCGTTCTGAATCTTGAGTTGAGGTTGCTTAAAATTATTTTTTTTTTCAATCTTCCTTACTCATTGTGCATCTCAGGAATATGTAACTCTGAAACAGTTAAAGAGAAATATTTCTCAGCAAGAGACACGACAGCTTATTTTCCATTGTGTCACATAAGTAATTCTTGTTACTAAGGGATCCAAGCACATTTCAGTGGCTTTCACCTGTTGTAATGAACTACAGTCAAACCTCCTTTTCTGGACCAAGCCATGAATACATAATGTAATGTTGTGGTAGCCTACAGGCAGATGGTCAGACCCACCTCAAAGCATTGGCAGCCTACTTGCTGGAAAGCAGATAGGAATCTCTTTAGACAAAGATGCGTGTTTGCTTCTTTATGAAATAATATTAGTTATCATCTTATCTGGATGCAGCACTGAGTGAAAGTGCAGTGAACAGATCAGTGAAAGTATGTGAACAAGTATTTCTAAGGTGCTTCTGAAGGCTGGAGTCTTCAAGCTCAGTGACTTTAGCATGAAAAGGGAACTGTTTTAACACAACTCCAGGAGGTGTCCTGCCAGATAGGAGTAATGGAATTTGAGGTACAAGCACATTGTCCACAACAGAGTGTCACAGATCTGGATTTCTGACTCCTTTAACAATGGAACAATCTGAATCCCCAAGGAGCTGCCCTGAAGGGCCTTCTCCCTTCTTATTTCATGGGGTGATTGTGCTGGTCAGGTGTCATAAATGAGATGCGCACCAGAACTGGCATAAAATATGTGAAACCATTAAAATTAAAATAAATATATGGACTAGACTGTTTCCATTCCATTATGGCTGCAAGAGCTGGAGTTTACAGGTACAATAGAATTAAAAAGTGTTTGCTTGCTCAGCTTAGAAAAAATTTAAATGGCTCTAACATCCAATGTTAATTTAACAAAATAACAAACCCTAATGTTCATACATATAGGGTACATTAGACTAGTGGAAAGGTTGCTGTTTCTTCTATGTCATAATTTTGTATGCTTAGTAATTTACTTATATTAGTTAATATCTCTTGGACCTTCACACTCCTGTTCTGCCTTCAGGTGCATGCATATTCTGATTACATTTGAGCTCCAAATAACTAAGAGTATGGAAATGGAAACAAAGTTTTGAAAATCAGGACCTTGCTTCCAGTGCCCCTTGCTTTAAATAAAAAAGGCTATTCCTGTCCTAGATATTTACACTTAGTATCTACCTATTTCATCTCTAATGAATTATTCATACATGTATATGTGAATACTGTGTGTAAAACCTTTCATTAGAGAAAGAGGGCTTCTGAGTTCTGGAGCATATACCAATATCTCCTCCTCAGGTGTTTCTTTGATATGCCAGAACATCTTTCTACTGAAATCTTAGTCCAAAGTTTCTATAGTGAAATGAGTTTTTATGCAGTTTCCAGTCATCATCAGAGAGAGCTTTTTCATGATCCCTGTTTCTTCTGCTAGCAGCAGTATTTCATGTTTCATATATAATTTTTTTTTCTCTTCTGGCTGATTTCTATTAAAATCTGTTTATTGTTTCAGATACTCATTTTGAAGTGGCATATTGCATTCCTACATCTCTAAGCCCTCTGCCCTTCTTCGTAGTCTGGACTTTAAAGTGGTGAGGAAGAGGAAGAAATAGGGAGAGATTTTTGTTTCTGGGGATGTCAGGCCTCAGGAGTATCCCAGCTGCACGGTCATCAGGGGGAATCATGTTTGGGTAGTGCTGCTGCCTTGTAACAGACAGAAACAGCATCCAGAGGGCATGGAAAGACCAAACTACTCAGTTTCCACTCCTTACTGTTTACCATGCAGTTGTTGGTACCAGAGCTTTTTACACCTTCAGTTTGAATATTTCCTGCTGGTTCCTTGCTTCAGTCACCGCGCTGCTCCCTATGGCTTCCTATTGCCACCTCCTCCCTCCTGGCCCTCCCTCTCACCAGCCTTGCCAGCTCTGACCTTCCCAATTCGAGCTCTTTAATACCCTTTCTCTGTATTCAGGTACTCCTTTGCATATTAATTCACATTCTGGCACCGTCCCAGTTTTCCTTAGCCCTGTGTTTCATCCTAAGGGTTTGATTCGGCAGCAGTAGGGGTCTTGCACCTTTGTGGTCATGAAAAGTTTGTCCGGTAACTCACCCAACGTTGCCTAAGTTCAAAGTCTGTTCCCTCTGCTCCATGGCCCTCTGCATTTCCATGTGTTGTTTCAAATGCAGTATATAGATTATTTTAGTATTTTATTTTTAAATACATAAAATGTTTACTGTAAAGTAAGGAAATTGTGAATTTTCATTAGTTTTCAGAGTACTGTCCTCTAACTGCTACCAAAAAAACCCCTTTCCAGCTACTTCTTTTGAAGAGATGAGGAAAAACTTACTTTATAGAGTTGCAAGACCATTTCTGTTAAAAGATTATCTTTTGGGTACTCAGCACCTTTCAACTGGATTTCCAATAAAAAGAGGGCTTATCTTTCACCTCAGTAGGTTTGGGATTATATCATTAATGCAGCAAATAAGGAATGTCAAATCTGTTCAGTAGTACAGATTTGCTAAGTTACAGTGCGAAAAAATAGTGATCCAAATTTGACCATTTTGCCCTCTGTTTTGGAAGAAGTCACAGGTTATTTTACATATGCAGGAATTCATTATTGTATCACACATCATGGGACAACTTAACTTCAGTCTTGTTACGAACTTGCATCGAGCTGAAGTAAGTTTGCTTAAGACTTATTATTGGATAAGCAAACATTGCAATAATCTTATAAAGATGCTTTATTATATGTAACAGAAACATAGTTTTGTGAATTTTTATTTCATGCTAGAATGATGAAAACTTTTTCCAATTATTACTCCAAGTTTAAGTACTTCCCATGTGTATGCCAGACCAATAGTCATACAGGCTAAAATCTGTATGTTTTCACAAATATCTTGCATTTGTCATAGAATACCTGTGAATAAAATTACTATGTGAATTATAAGCTGAACTCAGAAGATAACATTGAAGCATTATTTTACAGGCCCTCTATTGGACCACCTCTACTGTGTAGACTGTTCTAAAGGAAATAACCTCTAACTGAATCACTGAAAACAGCATTTCAGTGTAATTTTCTTTGGTGCTGACCCTCTTTCTTTAATGTATTTATTCGTATAAGATAGTGTTTATTGATGAAGGTATTCACTGTAGCTTATTCCTAAATCTGTAGTGAAGCTTTTGAAGACTTTTTGTCCTAATAAGAATGTCAGGATTTCAAGTTGAGATATATGGTTATTTTTTGGTCTGAACTAACACTACCTGCTTCTTTCAATTTTGAAATTATTTAGCCTCAGGGAGCTTTCCCCTCTGTGATAACATTTCAGAGTTTGTTGTCTGGTTCTGAGCAAGTAAGGCAAATAAAAGAAAGAAGGATAAAAATAAAAAGATAAATGAGCAGTATCTGTTGTTTCTAAGCAGTGTGAGTAAACTCTCCAGACTACATTGGTTTCAGAAAGAGAAAATGGAAAAAGCCACCATTTTGTCTGTCCTCCATATGTATATTTATTTTCTCTTTCCTCATCTGCACAACACTCTCAGCCACCATACTTAGGTGTCTCCAAGAGATATCAGAATTTCACCTAACATAGGTTGTCAAGAAAACCCATTTCAATAGGTGGACAAAACACGTCAAGTCAAGCCTATAGCAAGTAAATGTTCAACTTGTGTAGGCCTGAGAAGATCTCTTGAGCAGGTTGCACGTTCTCCCTGAAGAAAATGAGTTGTAGAAAACTTGTCCAAAACATTTCAGATAGTTGAGAACTGCTGGTTAATCTTGTAGAATTCAGATTTTGATATGCTGTCCCTATAAACTCTTGCCATTTACTTATGATTTATTCTCTTCCTCCCATTCTGTATACCAATAGCACTCCTTTTGAACTTTCACCAAGTAAAATGAATTGATTCCAGCTGATACTGACTTGGCAGTGACTGTCAGTCTGTTGCAACTTTTGAAAGAGCACAGCTGAATGGAGTTACAAGTCCACCTTTTGACCTTCAAATATATTAATACGCTGCTAATTTAATGACTTCATGTGGTGATTTCATTCTCCACAGAACATCAGCTGTGTATTTCATTAAAAAAGCAGACTTTGGTGAATTTTTATTTCTGGTATTTAAGTAAACAACCTGATTTTTCAATAATTTTTTAACATATTTTTCACTACATGGGCACAGGTCAATTTGCACAGCATGAGGTCTTGCTTGGCAAAGACTTTTTATATTACAGCTTACATCAAGAAGAGAAGTTGATGAGCTTAGACTTGACAAAGCTCACCTGTGTTTTGGGGATTTTTTTTTTTTTATTTCTTGTTTGAACCTTTCTACCTCGTCTTCCTGATGGCTAACATTGTTTTCCTCCAAATGCACTAAAGAATGAAGTTTAACATTAAAAAATATATCTGTCCTGAACATGCTTTTCTAGGTAAAGACAATATCAAAAGGATTTTCATGGTAGAACATCTTTCAAACATAGTATTTTGCTCTTTTGCATCTTAGGATTGTAGAGTTACAGAAATACCTTTTTTTGGCGGGGGGAGGGAGGGGAAGGGTGGATTTTGTGGAAGTGTAGGGGCAGAGGGGAAGCCCAAACTACTGTCCTGAACCAGGACATACAAGCATAGAATTGAAAAAACATCTTTCTATCCCAATATGGAATGATGGAGGAGTGCCTTATCTAGGTATTTCTTCATACAGTTCAAGTCACGCCGTACTACTTTATGATTATGATTTTATTACACTGCTTATAGAGTTTATTTTCTCCTGTAACTACTGATATTTATGGTCCAAAAAATTATCCCAATGTTGCATGAGCAAGCAGTCAGGTTTGAGAAATGCTGAACATTATGGAACCTTAGTCCAGTTACAGTTGAAATGTCAGCTTGTGTAACGTGTGTCAGATGAGGACATAACCTCTGATTTCTGCAAGTACTGCTGACCATCCAAGTCTCTGTTTTTAAATCAAAACTTAGACTCAGGAGTTCCATGTTGGAAGCTGTTTACTGACTGGCTTGATTTCATCCTGTCAGTATGAGTGGAACTGCTGATCTGCAGTACCAGTCACGTCTCTGAACTAGCAGTATGAACTAGCACTGTGATTTTCTTTGGGCTGTTACGGTCTTGTTTTGAGAAACTACTGCTGGTTATTGGCTACTAGCTATTGTGAGGAACTGTAGACCAACAAAATTGTTGTTCATGGTTTTGAAAATACAGATTCATTATTTTACATGGCTCTGTCATAGGCCACTTATGCACATCTGTACATTCTTGATTCTCTGTATCTTTTCTTGGATTAAGAGCGTGTTTTTGTTTTCTTCTGTGATTTTGTGCCCCTTCCATATTTTGCAAGCTTTTTTCTTGCTCCTAATTCCAAGTATCAGCTGTCTGTCACACTGTGGTTCTTTTTCTGCCATTTTCTCTTTACCTTATCATATTTCACTACCTCCAAAAATGTAAATGTAAATTTTGATACAGAATTTTGTACCCTTGGCCTGATCCTAACAAATGTAATAAATGATCATGGTTATAAACGTGCCCAGTTACTGGCAGAGCATAAATATTTACATGTTAAATTGCAAGTGTCTGTGTGTACGTGCATTGATGTGCATCCTGGGGAGGAATCAGAACCGTAGAAAATACTGAGGTGGAAGGGATCCATAAGAATCATCAAGTTCATCAAGTCCAGCTCCTGGCCCTGCACAGGACACCCACCCCAAGAGTCATACCATGTGCCTGAGAGCATTTTCCAAATGCTTCTTGAACTCTGTCAGCCTTGGTGCTGTGACCACTTGCTCTGGGGAGTCCATTCAGTGCTTAACCACGCTCTGGGTGAAGAACGATTTTCTGATATCCAACCTAAACCTCCCCTGACACAGCTTCAGGCCATTCTATCACTGGTCACCAGACAACCTCTCTCTGTTTTGCTTAGTACATTTCTAAAAACATTTGCAAGATAAGAATTTGTTTCCATGAGGGAGATCGAACTGTCTAATGATCTCCAAATCGAGGGATAAGGCATAGCTACTTGTTGTGTTTTGCATTTTTGTGGAATAAGTTCCTCAATTTACATTGCATATCTTGCAAAGATAAACGTGGTGCAAAGGTAATCTCTTGCATCTGCTTGGCTGGTCTCTACTGTAATGAGTTTTTTCATATTTTATGGAGTCTGTGACGCTATAAAACTGAAGCTTTTAAGTGTTCGTGTGTTTAGGATTTGGCTCCTGTTTAGCTCTCCTGTAGGATCTAGAGAGCCAACATGTAAAACAGTTGGATGGAGAGGATTGTTCATTTTTTGATTTTTTGTTATTCACAGAGATGCAGTAATTCTGTGTTTTCATTACAGATGTCTTAAAAGTATTAATGTGATTTTTTGTAACTGAGTGTTGTAAGATTTCCATGTGATGAATGTTTTGGCACTTGCCTACTGTAATAATTGGCTGGAATGCCATCTTAAAAAATTTTCTGAAAATGTTTATATTTGCTTTACTCTGTGTGTAAGTGATTTTTCTGTTTTAGTGCCCTGTTTTTCAGTAGTGAAGTATGAAGTATAGAACTGTCAAGAATGAAACATAGAGACCAAATTAATTTTTTTTTCCATTATTTCATTATTTTTTCTAAATTTAACTGCTTTCAATTTTATGGGGAGGATGTATTTTAAATCCAGTCTAGAAACAATGATATTTTCTCAAATGAGTTTAAAATGGCAAGTCAGAATATTGCTCAAATGTTAGTGACTCAAGTGGAGGGGTTTTTATTGCATACCTATAAAATCTTCTACACAACAAGAATTTTAGCATAAGCTTTATAAATATGTCATGAACTAGATTAAGTATTTACTGTATTTACAACAGAATAAATGTTAATTTTAACATTTTAGGATTAATCTTTGGAGAAAACATTTACAAATGCTTTTTAAAACCTGGCCCATAGAAATGTAAATGACACTAAATTTGTGGAATAAATTAATCAGCTGTAAATGTAAAATATACTCAGATAAACTTTGGTGGTTTCCCTATGTTGATGACATTTTTTTAGTTATTTTATTCAGCTATTAAAACAACAAAATAATGTTTGTAATCTCCTTTTTCCAAGAAAGTTTCTTCAAATTCAAAATTAAAATAAATTAAGTCACAGAACAAATAAGAATATGCCCTAACCTATGTAGCTCTTAAAGAAATATATGGAAGTATGGCATGTTCTCCCGATCACCGAGAGAGGACAAAACTGAATTTGAAAGGTTTTCTTTTCCTTTGGTGGAATTTGCCATGTTTAGCAGCTAAGCAAAAACAGAGAGTGAATGTTTAATTAAAAAAGTAATTTTAACTAGTGGTTCAAAATACGATTGTCTTCAGTTTTTTACTTCTAAATTAAGTCCACTGCGTATTTGTGTATGTTTTAAAGAACAATGATTACTGTTTTACTCTGTTTTCCTGTTAGATACATAGATAGTTATTTGCATAATCATATTTCTTGAAACATTTAAAAAACTTAGGCCATTTTTAATTGAACCTTTTATTCATTTGTAATGCTCTGCATAGCACACTTGCACCATTATATGTACATTTTGCCTGGGAACTACTATGTTTTGGTAACAAATGAGTGTTCTAAATATTTGCCTTGTAAATTTATGAAATTTGAAGCAAAATATTGATACAGAAAAGTAAAATAGTGAATTAACAGTGAAAATAGCTTTCTGTAGTCTCCTGTTCTATTGAATCTTTGCTTGCTCAAGCACTCAAAGAATAAGTCCTGGTGCCAAAAGGCAGATGACCCATATTTCACTCCTACTACACAGGTCAGGAGTCGGTGTACTAAGAGTTTTAGTTCTGTACAATTTGTGGACTGTTGGTTTTTCTGTTACAGCTTATTCATGCATAAAATAACATTTTCTGCTTTGCATAATGATGGAGAATTTCTGAATTGTGAAGTTCTGCAAATGTGATGAATATTATTAAAGTCCTGTAGTATCATTTTTAGCCAATTTAAATGCTTGACACACTGTGCCTCGTTTGTGCTGTAAGTTTAATAGTATCTCTTCATACAAATACAATTCCCTACAAAGCTAATATGTAACTTCCATATTTTGAGATGTTATGCTATTGACCATTTGTTGCAGTGGAGCTGCAAAAATCCCCGTATGAGGTTGGCATTCCCTGTCATTTTCCAGAAGTGTGCTACAGCCTCATTGATATTTGTCAGAGTAATTTATCAGGAGACTAATTGCTCACTTCTAGTTTTTCTTTAGACATGTTAATGCTTGGGTAACAAACTACAGAAGAAACCTTCATGTGCTTTTACAAGGGCCCAATCCAGAGGTCACTGAAGGCAGTAGGAAAGTTTCTCTTCAGATCACGTTGAAAAAAATGAGGAATAAGCAAAATCAAAAACATCACAACTGTTATTCAGCTACTATTTTTTAATGAGTTTTATTCTAGTTTGGTAAAATATGTTGGTGTCCCTTGATATTGAGTAGTCTCTAGAATGGTTTCATTTCTGGTGTGGGGAAGTAGCACAATGAATGACCATTCTGTACTTGGGAGATGTTAAGTTCAGAGCTGAAGATAAGTTCATGAAGACAGTACTTCTACATTATAAGGTTTTAAGTGTTTGAGAGCTGTCTGAAAAAGACCCAGGTAGACTCTGTTCTTAAGTTTTAATGTTTTGGGGAGTTTGTATCCTGTTAAATACAGGGCTTTCTTATCTCCAAAGATAAAATTTTCCCATTTTGCCAATATAATATTTATATATGGACAGGAAATAGAAGTCAGAATCCACTTATGTTGACCCCTGAGATATAATATTGACCTCAGTGAGTATTAACTTCTCAGATCAATAAATGCTGTTATTGACCTCAAAGAAAAATCAATAGCAGCTTGTTAATTTGCAAACTATGACTGCAAGAAAATGGTACACATTTTGTTCTTCATTATCACCTATTTATATCTATATTTTAATGCTTTCAGTATTGCCACCTAGAGATCATCATGTCAAAACATTTCAATCCCAGCTGTTAGAGGGTTGGGGATACAGACATTATACATTATGGAATAATTGAGGAGCAGTACAGGTTAGTTCCCATATATCATGAGAATAATACGCTGAACAGTTGTATTTCACCTGTGTTATTTTTCTTTTTGGGGTGGTCCAGTTCATTTCATTTCATTTCCTCTGGTGTGCTTCATCAAAACATTGCATAAAAGTACTGTATTTTACCTGTCAGAAAAGATTTCTGTGTGAATAATAAGGGGGATGAAAACCTGACTACTGGAAACAAGAAGACTGAAAGTGATCACTACAAAAAATCGTAATTAATATACAGCAGATTTTTCCTATTTACATAAGCATGACAGGTTTCTAGGCAATAATATGTTCTGAAATGTTACTATGTGACTATATAACAAAGAAGAAAGTTTTAAATGACAAAGTATTGGTGGAAAGGTGTTGTTTTGTATCATAGCAGGTTTTGTATATGAACACCGAAATGTCAGGTTTTACAGAGTTTGAAATGCCTAAAAAATGCCTATTGCTGAAATTCAAATGTCAACAGTTCTTTGCATATATACCACTTTGATATTTAAACTTAAAAACCTCATCAATAATTTAGTATTACTTTGGCCTTGTTATGATTTGACTGCCAAAAAATGAAATGCCAAATCAGAGGCTGATTTGGTCTGGAGAGTAGTGTCTTCCTTCACAGAAGACAAAGCACAAGTCTTTCAGCCTTTTACAATCATTAATTCTGTCTAATACATCTGCAGTGATCTTGGCAAACCAATGACTGTGTTTAGAGAACTTTCCCGTCATTAAATGAGAGTATGAGAGGTATTTAAATGCAAAAATAAGGCCCAACTTGCATTTTTACAGCTGAAGTTGCTGCAATTTTTTTGCCAGTTTGATGGCTATGTGGTTTTACTCTTTAATACCATGGGCTCCCAGAACTTCATTTGTGCATCCATGTAATCCTCTTGAGAGACAGAAACAGTGATATTATACTCATTCTGTAGATAGACCAAAGCACAGTGAAATTAAATTTAAAAAAAAAAAGAAAAAAAAAAGAAAAAAAAAAATCAGAGGGCAGCACAGCAGCACCAAGCTAGATTTGTCTCTGGGGTTCAGAAAAATGAGGCCTGTGCAGATCTGGAAGGGTGTTTGTGGTTATTATGATATCTTTTCTGTCTTACAGATGTCCTGAAGGTCAGGAAGGGTGGTATCTTTCAGCCTATGTAGACATCCCAAAGAGTCTATAGAAGCATTTTCCTTGATTCTCTATGTTGTTTTGAGTTATGTCTGAGTCATCAAGTTTGGATCCTTCTACAAGAGACCAAAACAGAAATGGTGCAGGAAGGTGGCAGACTTGGGGAGGAGGGAAAGTTCAAAGTCACACTGAAAGAGGACAGAGGTAATCTCAGTTTTACTGTTTAGGTTTATCTCTTTTCAGCCTACACAGATCACAGGGCAGCACCCAGGTAGTCAAAGTGTCAAATTGTCCATTCCAGCAGATTTTTGTAGTAGAACTGCGAACAAAGTCTGGGGCAACCAGACAAACTGTTGATTGTGAGCCAAATGTAGGTCCTTGACTCTGCAGACCATTTATTTTTCAAGACAGAAGTTACCTACTCTGCTCAGGAGCACAGCGCTGCAGTGGCTGGATCTCAACATGACCCCAAGTCTCAGAATTTCAGGATATTTCTTATGATGTCTTAATGGCTGGCTGGTACCTGGGGAATTTTCTGCTCTGGAAGCATTGTCTTTAAGGTCTACTGAAGTTCAGGAAAAAGCCTTATGAATTCAAAATACCAGTCCTCATTTACGAACATCTCATGCTTTATTTTATGTTCTGATATTCTCTGTAATCACTAGAACTGTTTACCTAACTGATGAGAAACTCTTGGACTGATTCCATGTCGAACTTACCCAAAGGAAACGGAATATAAAATAATCCACAATGTTTTAATTTTTAAAAAGTCTTGTGCAGAATCCAGTTTATGCAGTACATCAGAAGGAGTTCAGTTTATAACTATAAAATCACTGAATATAACTTTTTAATAGATGTCACTGATGGCAGACTTACTGATTTCCATAACTGAAATGTTTTGAAATTTTGCACTAATGGTCAGTGGGGCACAAGCTAGTAATGTTATAAGATGTTCTGCTTAGCCTCTTTGTGAATGACTTTTACTCTCCACATTTTCCTTTATTAAGGGAATTTTCCATTTGCTTCCTATTTGGGGAAAAAGTCTCTACATTATTAAAGTATATAAAATATTTGATGCCGTAAAATGGATCTATTTTAGTTTGATAAACTGGAAATATCCTGCACTGTGAGGGTCATAGCTTATAATACATACTGTTAGTACTTTTTCATTTTTCTATATTAGGAGATTAGTGAAAAATAAGCTCTATCAATTAAGTTTTATTGCAAAATTATCTTCAGATGTACAGCAGTGAAGATGATATTGAGTGATAACACTAGAGTGGATTTTGTATAAAGCAATTACAACTTGAAAACCACAATCTGAATGAAAATATTGCTTAGGGTTTTTTGTAATCTAGCATTAATACCAAAAAACTCTTCCTTTGGAAAGTGCTCAAATTACCTCTATTAAATGCAAGACATTCCTAAGGTGTTCATGTGTGCTATTGACTGAAAAATACTTAAATCTGGTTTCACTGCTCATGCTTTGTCAAATCTGTAAAGTACATATGAATACTTTGCTTCATAAGATGTTTGCTTAGTAACACCATGTTTTCATCAAAATATTAATTTTTATATGGATAATGGAATACTTAATTAAAAAAATTTCTTATGTAGATGCAATTTGATGGTATGAAATTCTCTGCATTCCTAAAAGCGGTGACCTACTCTGAGAGAAGTAAGAGTCTATTTCTCATGTAATGCAATACATATAGTCACATACGTTTACTTGGCATGTTACTCTGGAGTTGAAAGTGCATTGAGCTTTGCAAAATGATTTCCAAGAACTTCAGAAGTGAATTGTTTCATTCTGCTGATAATGAATGAAATCTATCTGAATGCTCAAATCATTCCTTTCCTAGTGTTCCATTCTGACATCACACCTTCGGTGGGACAGGCAGTCCCTCAAAACACATGAAGGAATCTGTTAATTTAAAAAAACAAAGCCAATTGTTCAAGAGCTACAAAGCACTTCAGCTCCTTTTTATGACATAGAGAATTTTGTTTGTGGCATTCACTACCCATTTTGGAACGGCATACTTAAAAATGTTTTATTGAGTGCATGTACAAGAGAAGTTTTTCTGTAAAACACCCAATTTGTAATAAATTGAATAGCACCTTAAGGAGGGTCAAATAATTTCAGAAGTGCATCAGTTGTACTCCATTGTTTCATTGTGGATAAACAGTTTGTGTCTCTGACCAAATCTCCAGTGATGCCAGCATGAATCAAGACAATTGAGTCAAGTGGTTACAGGTTTCCAACCTTTCAAATTGATCAAATTGAAATAGCCCATTAGGAATTGATTTAAATCAGTTTAGATAAGCTCAGTCTTAGTCCTGGCCCTTGAGGCTTTGGCTACTGAAAGTTCACTTGACGCTGGACATATACCAGCTCCACAGGCCATCAACTTTATTAGTGTGGAGATAAGCTGATTAGATCTTGTCAATCAAAGGTGCCAATATCTCAATGGAGTGTCTCTCCCAGTCTTTCTCTCCTTCTTTGTTGCCCGCTTCAATGCCTTAAAAAAAAAAAAAAAGAGAGAGAGAGCAAGCAAGAGAGAGATGTGTGTGTGCATCCCCCTGGTTGTCACCAAGCAGGGTGCAAGGGCACTGTGATGATGTGATGACTATATTAAAGAGGACATCAATTTGTTTTACAGTGTTTTGATTTTTTATGGTGGCATTAAGAGAGAGAACATTGTGGTTGCAGCTTTACTAGAAAGCAAAGAGTTCTAGAAGGGGAAAAAAAAAAAAGAAGTGTTTCTTTGAAACCTACCGGGTCTTTGAGTCGTGCTGTGCCAATGGGCGCTTAAGTGCTCCTGTAACTGGCATACTCTGATCCACCACCAGCTTAGGTACTATTCTTCTCTCCAAATTATTCACTTATATAAAATAAAATTATTTGTGGATGTTTAATCCTTGCAGAAATAGTTTTAAAGATTTGTTAAATATAACCTGCTTGGGAAATGTTTGGTTATGCCAGTAATGAGCGTGATGTAAGAGTGGGAAATTACTGCATAAATTAAGGTCAGGTTAGAACATATACACTGACCCTCTCTCTGGAAATGAAGCTATGCATGCACTGAATAAGTACATGCAGGTATTTACATCTCTGCTTTGTAGAGGTTAAAAACAGATAAAGAGAACATCAGCTGTGAAAATGGAATAGCACAGTGTTTCAGCTTTAGGCTTCATCATATAGTTAAAGATGGTATAGAGGAAAACTGGGCTTTTGTTCTTCACATCTGAAGTTTGCTCACACCATGTCTCCCTCATACTTCAAATGCAAACAACAGAAGCCTGTCCTTTTCTTCCATCACCCTACACTCACCACCCAATGAAGGCTGGAGCTACAGCGCTGCAGAACTACATTGCCACACTGGATTATCTCTTTATCAGTTATTCTTCACTCCACTGTATCAATTTTGTGCTAACCAATCAGGCACTCCTCTTAGAAAAGACTGTTTGACTATTTCTCCTAGATAAATGTATTTATAGCTACACAGATCCACACAGGCAACTCATGTGCTACGTCTTGGGGAGAGAAAGGGAATTACTTGTTCCTTCCAGGAGACTTCTTGTTACTGCTGCTATTTGGGGATATTCAGGGGAAAAAAATATAGTAATTGTGTGCAGATCCTAATTATTCACTTGGGTACTGGAGTTCAGGTATAACTCTGGTTTCTGTTGCAAACTGCAACACCATGTATTTACACAGAAAAGAATGATGCTCTTCTCTGATCTCACCTTTGTTTCCTGCCAGTCTCACCAGCTCCCTGTTTGGGCTGCAGGTGGAGAGGAATGGCCAACTTTAGCACAACAAAGATATAACACTGAGCTGTCTAAATTACTCGAGTAGAAATTTTATTTTGTCCCACTCCCAGAAAAGCTAATAAGTTCCAAGCAGATTTAAAGGCGTTTACATGGAAGAATTTGTAGGGGAGAACAGCCTTATTAACTTACTGTTGCTAATTAGAATTCCTCTGTGTTTAGATGGGGTTATTGAGCTGTATTTTTTTTTTTCATGTTTAATACACAGTTAACAGCTCTGATGCTACAGCTACAGTCAATTGAAAGCAAATGTTCTTTTAAGAAGTTATTGAAGGAAACTATCTAACAGACCACTAGTCAAATGATGCACTTTTTTCCTCTGGCTACTTCCCATACTGAAATCACTAACTCGTTGTTGAAAATCTTATTTTGAAGGCTAAAAAGAAATGTGTTGGTGTTCCAACTTGCCCTTTAATTGATCCGCCTTACCATCATTAGTCATATTTTTTCACACTGATGTTTGTTGTAATGCAGTTATCTTTGAAAACACTTTTTTTTTTCTGATTGTGTGGAACTGCACAGCATAGAACTGAATCATCAGTCAAAAAACATGGTGATAATATTTGATAGAATCTAGTGTTTCATGATAAGACTCGGCAGTATGATCATGACTTCCAAAATAATCTGTACATTATTAAAAATACAGTGGGCTCAACTTGAAATTATAGATAGATGAAACATATGTTTTGTCTTGACAATTCCAAGAGTGTTAAATAACATTTTTATCTCTTCTTTCATACAAGTTGCAAGTGGAGGAGTTGAGATCTGTCTTGATGGCTGAGTCTAATGTAGTTTCATAGAACCATAAAATTTATTGCTGTGTTTATTTCAGCAGGCTCTTCAGTTAATGCTTATATTCAGCTTAATATAAGGGCACAGATGTCAGTAAATACAATTTCTAGAAAGATGTGTTAGCCAAATAAGCAGGCATTTTTGGCAAGTTTTTACTTCAGAGCTACAACTGCTACTGAAGTTATTTGAAGTTTCCATCATATGTGTCCTGTAATTGGGTTGAGTGTGCCTAATGAAAATTGTATATGCTTGTAAACATCCTCCCATTGTTATTTAATAAAAGCAAGTCTAGAACATTGCCGGAAGGACTTGTATGCTAAGGCTCTCCTTGACAGCAGATTTGTAAAGTTCTTACTGAAAGTGCTTAAAAGTCGTTTAAGGGATATCTGTAACTTTGAGGCCACCATCTTGAGGGAATGGTTTCAATGTAGTGACTACAGTTTGGACATAAATAAAAAAATACTGGCAAGTGCTTAGGATTTTCTTCCTTTGGAAGTGTTATTGTTGAGCAACCATTTGGTTCATGGCATTGTTACAGCTTAGATTTGAAAGCTTGAAAAAATCATCAGTACACTCTTTTCCACTGTGTTCATTTCTTTTTATTTTTTTAATTTTTTTAGAAAAATTACTTTTTAGCAGTGTTTTTTTCCTAATCGGCTTTTGAATGTGTTTCAGTCAGGTAATGTAAATTAAGCAAATATGTAAAGTAAGAACTGGAATGAATTACTCTGTGTACCTGGACTTCATTCTCCAAGTTCCCCAAGCTACCTTCTAGAGATAATATTTACTGACTACCTCTGTGCTGATTACTGTACAGAAATGTGCAGTTGCATATATGGCACTGGATGCCCTGTTAGAGGTATCCTCTGTGAGCTATCAAACACAGAAGCAAAGATGTTTTAGTATTAAAAAAAAGATGAAATCAATATTTCTTTTATGTTCTTCCTTGGAGGTTAGTCCATCTTCAAGCATTAGAGGGCCACAAGCATCCATTTTCCCTGTTTACCCTGCAGCTTGCCAGTTTTCTAACCAGGGAGAAATGTAAGTGAATATTGGAAAATAAAATTGTGTTTGCCTAAGCTTCCTGTCCAGAAGACTTTTGATTTTAATGAATTTGACAGAAAATGTAATTCAAAAAATGTCCTCACTTTTTACTTTTTAAAATCATAATCTTGAATTGTGAGGTAACACAACTGTTCTCCTTTTAGAACAACATTCATATGTCTTTGATCTCTACATTTGGGGAATTCTTATTAGCTTAACACATTCATGTTCAGGAAAAGTCCTACAAGGAGGGAGGATTTTTCTTAAACGGGGGGAAAAAAAGGAAAACAAAAAAGGGACAGAGAGAGAGAGAAGAAAAATCTTTTCCTGTTTCTTCCCTGAGGCTGAACTGTTTATCACTCCATCCTTGTTCGATAGAAGTGAATTTTATAATAAAATTTTCCCTAATCGGGCTCTGTCAGTGAGGTGTCTTATCGTGGGGAGGAAAATGACACCGATCCTATCGAAAAACAGAGACGATGTCACAGTGTCCGCAATCACAGCTACTCAGCCTCCATATCTACCTTCTCCACAAACACCAAGCACTGCTTTTTCATAAGAACATCAAAACCTAGCGAAGTCATTAAAATTGCACCCGCGTAGAGTTGCAGGGATCAGCCGCACTAGCGCAAAATGGGATGTGGGAAAACAGACTCTCTAAATGTGCTAATTCCATTGTCACGTGTTTACGGCTTAATTTTAATCAGTTAAAAAAGCCACACATTGCAATAAATTGGCATTATCTTCTGTGACACCAGAGGACACAGTTGGTTCAAGGATTTAGAGGGTCGCTGGCAACAGTATATAGTGTTACAGACAAAGTATTTTTACGCTTGAACTACGGTAGCTAAGGTGCAATCCCCAGTTAAGACTGCAAACAAAGACTATAACCCACACAGTACTAAGTTCAACATGCAGACCACCTTCAGCCTGGAGACAGTGTAGAATGCTAAACTGAACAGTGCTGAAGACCATTTTTTAATTTAATGGTTAAAGGTAATTTGCTGGCCAGTATAATTGAGGTTGCAGTTCAGTAGTGTTGTCTTATGTTTCCTGTACCATAATGAAGAAAGATCTATTGGAAAAATCCCTTTGCTGTATTTGCGTTCAGTTTCTAAAATAATGGTGCTTGTTTACAATGTGCCATTAGATTTCTTCCTCAAAACTGTGCATTGCATTTTCTGTTCTTCTGCTCACGGAAATGTAGGTAAATCAGCCAACACGGACTGAAATGTGATAGTAGGAATACTGCTGCTTCCAGTGAAAGGTTTATGGAAACTTTAGGTTTTCTAATTAGGTAGTACCACAGGTCACATGAGAATTGTGCATGGTATCCGTCTCTACTCCTCCCATTTTCTTTCTTTTCCTTTCCCCCTCCCCCTTAGACTTGTTCTTTCACTTGAATATGGCTGATCAAAATGTTTATAAGCAGCAGGAGAATTATTTTCTGTAGAGCAGTATGATCTAACTAATAAACATCCATTTCAATAAAACCATGTCTATGAAAGTTGTCTAGTTTTATTTCAATGGATCAAACATGAAAAATGTGTGTGACCAGTTTAATTCTAGAATGAGGAAACAGCAACCAAAGAAACAGTTGGAGTAAGAATTTAACTTTTACAGAATAAATCTCTCTTTTCAGGCTATAAGCATGTCCACAGCCAAACACTAATGTCTATTTGAATCAGCACTAAAGAGCACTGCTAAATAAATACACAAAGCCATTGCTGGAAAAAACAAGATGTGTTCAGTGTAGGATGCAGGTTGTCACTCTGCTGTTTTCCACATTTGATTTTTTGGCTTGGACAATTCAGTGACAAGTATGTGGCTGATCATTTCCATGCAGTCTAAGCACTACAGGCTCTTCAAAAATAAACTTGAAAATGGCCAGAGAAAATATTAACAGTCAGCAATGAACAGCATTCGTAAATAAAGTGAAATTAGTGTATGGATTTCTTTTGCTTATAAAGGAATAGGATCATTTGACCTATTTGTAAACAAACCTGCAAAACTGTTTCAGATGGAACACGAAGGGACAACATTATCCAAGCTTGAGTTAAATCCAGGAATTTTTCGTTAATTGCATGTTTACAAAAATTAAGAGATGCTAACAAGGAAAAGAAGAAATTCCTTAAATATCTAAAAGAGGTTTTGCACTCCTCAAATTAACTTATACCAAAGTTTTTTTTTAATTTAATATGTATTTTTATTTATTTATATAAATTACCTGTTTTTTCTGAATTTAATATATATTTCTGTGCTGGCAGCTTTCTTTCTTATTTGGGTTTGTAACATGATGCAAGCCATGTTATTTGCACTTCTTACCTGCTTAAACAGCTTGAGTAAATATGCAGGGTCATTTTATTAGAATAATACAAAAAAAAAGAATGGAGTGTAAATATAAAACACTGCTCTTTTCTATGTCTGGATTAGCAGCGAACTCTGCATGACAAAAAAAAGACTTCTTTATGTCGGTATACTTGGCTTTATGAAACCATTATGACTTTGTTCCCTAAAACAAAATACAAATATCTGATAGTTAAAAAGATTTTGTTTGAGAGCTTTGCCTCTACATTTCTATGGATATGTGCTTATATTCTGTTAGGAAGTGACATACTTTTTTTTTTTTTTTTTATAAAAGGCTTTTTATTTTTATTTAAAATCTGTCAAATTAACTAGGGGAGTGTTTCTTTAACTAAACAAACTACACTGCTTGCAGGTCTCCCCAGTTAAGACCCCCTAAGATTGTTCAGCTCACTCAGAACAAGTGATACAGGTCATGACATGGCAGAGCCAGGTATCGGAAAGCCACTTCAAGTGAACAAACTGGTATTTTCACCAGTCTGAAAATTATTTCCCAGTTATTTAGAGGCGTGAGCTGAGCAATCCCCATCTCTTTCACGCCTTCTCTCTGCCCAATTTTTACAGTTCACACTTATATCCTGTGCTGTAGCTGGTTTGTGATCATATTTAAGTGGAATTACTGAATTTGGTTGCTTTGAACTGAGTGAAGGTTGTGGTGGGGAAGTGGGAAAGTTAATTCATGTTAAATGCATGTATAGGAGGAGAGTATTTGTTTGTGCTTTGCTCCTTCTGTGCTACAATGCTTAGCTTATAGCTGTAAGCTAAGAATTTACTCCTGACTTGTATCAGAGTAGTAAAACATTTTACACTGGATATATTGCTTTGAAAATGAAAGTGTAAATCTAAGTAGGCATTTTGTCTCTGAAAATAAGAACACAAACCAAACAATATTAATTTACCCAAACGTGCATTTTAAAGATGGTGAGGGGAAATTAAGTTATATATACATATATATTTACATTGTGCAGTATCTTTTTAATAAAGGTTGAGTGAAAACTGTTGTTTCAGATCTAGTCCTACAGGGAAATATCCAAATAAATTATAATTATGTATTAATTCTGCACACAATCACTTGAATTTCTTGCTTTATGTTGTCAATAATTTCATTAATTTAGGTCTTTAAGTATGCATATTGTATTAAAATAGTCCTTCATTTATGCAGATCATCACTTTTGGAAATTGTAGGCATGTTTGATTATCTAAATGCAACAAAACCAGGGGGTTGGCACTCATTTCTAAACCCAGAAACCTGCTGTGTTCTACTTTTGCACACATAGGCTGCGCCATTGAGCCACCAGTCATATAAAACTGCTTTCGGACTTGATATTGTGTAATGGGTGGAACTAAAGATGTACTTAACAGAACTGGATATCAGCATCTTTTTGTGTTTGTTACCATAATGGAATTTGGGGAAAATGCAGCATGTTTCTAAGTACCTACTTGTAACGTTAGTCAGTGTCTTGTAAGTTTGACCCTATTAGGATTTTTTGTATCCACAAATATGCCATAGTTACTTTTTAATACAGTGCTTATAACACAGTTATTTTTTTCTTTTGAAATGTATATCAATTTCCTATTAAACATTTATCTGCATACCAGGGATATTAATAATAAATTTACCAAAAAAGCATATGGCTGTATTTGAGTAAGAGTTTAAAATACAGTGTTAATAATATGCAAGTTTTTCCTGAACAGGATTTAAACTTAACTAATTTCAAAAAGGTGTCTGTTATTTTAATTAAAATAACTTTTTTCAGAAAGTACGAGGATACTTTTTATATAAAAAATATATCTAAATATATGTGTATATGTTTATCTATCTATCTATCTATCCATCTATCCACATGCATTCAATTTAGGTATTGAATTTTATCCATACTCTAAGATCAACCAATTAACCTCTCTATCTGTGAAAGGGATTTTAGAACTCAAAGTGAATATTGTTGCTGCTCATCTAATTGAAGATGTAAAATGTCCTGTAAGTCTAGGCAAAAGATTATTCTGTTCTGCTTAATTTGTAATACACATTAGTAATACATTTGCATAAACACTAACCACATCTAACGGGGCGGGGAGGGAGTAGGATTTCTGAACAGAGTGTTTAGTATTTTTAGTTTCATGGGGTTTGTTTTCCTTTGGTGCTAGATATTTGGTATTTTTACTTTCTGAATCAGAAGAATGTAAACACATTTCTGTCAAACTAGCAGTCACTTAGTGATATGAAGGTATTAGAAAAAGAGGGAATTACCTTCCCTTATGGAACTATTTAACCTTCACTTAATCACTAATTAGTGAGATAAACTTCATACTGTGTAGATCTGTGATGCACTGTTAAAGATACTCCATCTTTTTCATAAAACCTTCTGTTTAGAAATGTGTGTGGTTTATTTTTGTGTGCCAGTGTGGTTTATGTAGATCGTCTCTATTTTTTCTGACTGTTGTCGTTACAACTGGTTTTGCAGTGGTGGCTGTGTGTCTGTGTGTGTGCTCTGTTTATAAAGCTTTGTGAGGAAAATAGGGTTGGGAGGGTGTTACATGTGTTCTTAAATAATTATTTGAATCTTTGAAATCTTGTTTTCTATTCCTGTGGCTTTGTTTTCTTTCTTGTGTTACCAAATTCAAGATCCAACTTACCTGAAACACAAATTCTGGATGGTCATTATAAGATCACTTTTTATGAAACAGAATACATTTTCAAATGTTCATTTTCAAAGGTCTTTAATATTAATTTCAAATGGTATAATAATATAGTGTAATTTTATTTTAATGTGATACTTTCAGGGTATTCTGTCTTTTTTATAAGTTTAGATGTTGTGATGTCGTAGTTTTTTGTTACCAACATATAATGTTGCATTCTGAAAATATGCTGTCACTTAAATGTGTATGTACTTAATTTGGTAAGGAGACATATGTCTGTGATCACTAAAAAAGCATAGCAGAAATTACAGTATAAAAAGCAACTGACAGAGTCATTAGGTTTGAAGTATTCCTACCTTGCATATATAAAATAATAGCAAAGTAATCAGAAACTCCTCCTTGTTTTCTAGTATATTAAAAGTATATTGTATAAATGTGATGTGGTGCATAGGACAAGGTTTATTTTATGCCAGTGCAGCTGTGGTTAGGAAATCTGCTGTATCTGCAGCTTGTATCATGTAGAATGCAGTCCAGCAGATCTCTGGCCCTGTAATTGTTCTTACTATACATGACCTTACAACTTCTAATACCATAATACTAAGGATCTGCATCTTGGATGAAGGCCTTGTTGTACTATTTGCTGTGGAAATGTGGGGGGGAAAATTACTTCCTCTTCCAAAAACCTAGCAATCAGATAGGGGAAGATGGATGAGGATTAACAGGTTATAAAGGAAAAGAAGAAGAGTGATGATCAGCATCTTGGGCAGGAATCTTACTGCATCAGTGGCCTGCATGTGGTAAGATTTGGGCTGGGTTTTCTTTTTCTTCTCACAAACTTTATAGCAATAGAGTTTAACAGAAACTTACAAAGTTCATAAGGAGTATGAACTTAAGGACTATACATAAGGAGTATAAATGTAACAGAAAGGTAATTTTAGGTGGACCTGAAAATCCTCCAAACTGTGATGGACAGTGACAAGAGAGAGAAGGGTATTTGCATGCAGATTTGACTGGAAAGTTGGTCACTTTGGCTGGTCATGCATACTTGCCAAGAGGTTGAACAATATACTGAATAAAAATTTATAAAGTGCAATTGGCCTTGCCTTGAAGAATGGCACCTGAAATTTGAAAATGAAAACTGGAGGCAGGAGTGAAGGAAGTAGCAGGAAGGGAAGCACTGCAAAGAGAGAGAAGTTGCCCAAACCACTGGCTAGAAAAAGAATAATTTTATCAAAGCCAGGGAAGATATTATTTGAATAATCAATGAAAAGCTGATGAAAGCCAGGACAGAAGAGTTACATATCAGTTGATAGAGGAGTCTGTACTTCAGTGTTCCCAGGAACTAATCGACAAGATTTTAGACTGAGTCTGGTAAAAAGAACATGAAAATTGTGCTTAAATATTGCAGAAAGAGCAATGGTACCAGGTAAAAGAGAAAGGAGGTAACAGGGAGAGTTGGGGACAGTAAAAAGTTTAAGAACTATTTTCTAGTCATATAGGGCTTGAAACAAAGGCTGGATATATTCAGGTATGTCCCTATAAGAGACAAGTCTTCCTTGATCATTTCTTGTTCCATTAAAACTAGATTCTACTGTTGATAGTCTCATTTAATTCCGATGTCAGGTAAGTACTTAACATAATAAATCAGGAGGCTAAAGCAAAATTGGGCAGCCCAGCAAACTTTTATCTGTCTCATGCAGTATGCTAGGTAGTGTGTTATGATAGATAGAGTAGACAGGAAAGGTCATGATAAAATGACATGTTTATTCTTCATATCATCAAAGCCCATGGGAGGAATTTTTTCCAGGTTTTGGTTTATTTAGGGAAATGGCTGCACATTTTAATAGAGGTGCACACTTAACATTTTTCAGTAATTTGATTCTAACAGCACAGTTCTTGAATATTTTAGAGCGTGGCAGATCTAAGGCTTGGTTGTTGAACTTGCAGAAGCAATGATGGAATGTGTTAAAACCAATTGTTTGCTTCAATGCTAAGGATGGGCTGAGAGATACAAGAGTAACAGAACTCTTTGCTATCATGGAAAACATTTGGAATAACTCCTACAGCCTTACAAGGCACTATGGGATTTTATGTATGTATCTTTTGTATGTACATCCAGATGCATACAATTTCTCTCTCCTTTTTTCCTCTCTGTTTATATATACACATACATTGGGAGTTAGTAAAGAAATCCCTGCTAGTTTGTGAACATGTTAATACGGGATGGCTGATTCTAATGAATCTCAATAAAATGAGGTACAGCCTCTTTCAGACCTGAGAATGGGCCTGTGTTCCCAATCGTGTGTGTCATTTCAAACTATTACCTTTCCACTTGGAGGGAGCTGGGTTAGTACAGTGGCAGTAGCATGTTCAGTTGAAGCCTTTGTACTGTGAATGGAATATAATGACTGATTTTGAAGTGGATGTCGCCCAGACCTTGTAAAATGAATAAAAAGGTCCAGTAAGATTTTAATAGGGTATTTATTAAAGCGCTTTGTTTTCTAAACATGGTTCACTATTCCAATGATTCATAAAGGCTGCACAGATTTACATAGCAAGTGGTATAATTTTTTTCCAAGAATTTTAATTTTGGGTTCTGTGAATGAAGAGGCTTGCTAGCACCACTCTGTACTCACTTCATCTCTTTAGATATCTCTGTTCCAGATATCTTCATATATACATGTTATTCCTAAGGGCCTTATTGAAAAGGTTGGATTTGCACTGTATAGATTCAGTTATCTACTCAATGTTTTTGATGGCCATTGTCTTGCATGTGCCCTGGGAAGGAAATTAATTTGATAAATCTGTATTTAAACTTATCTGGAAAGTGAGGAGAGAAACTGCTGTCGTACCTGATGGAGGAAAATGTTTAGACATTGATACACTCTACAAATTCATAGGTTTTAAATATGGAGGACTACTAAATCATTGTATCACCTATTGTCTAAAACAAAGCCAGCAAATCTCACCTAATTATTTCATCATTTAACTCAGTAAGTTGTATGCATGAAAATAGCTTGTCCAGAAAAGCATCCATTAGTTTGAAGGTGTCAAAAGGTGGGAAAGCCACTTCTTTTTGTAGTAATCATTCCAATAGTGAATCAGTCTGCATTTAAAGGAGTAGGAGATTCTGTTTCTAATCTGAGTTTGCCAGGCTTCAAAGTTCAATCCTAAATTCTTCATATTCCCTTTCTTGACAGACAGGAGACTGTATTAACAAGTGAAACCTTTTGCCATAAAAATGTTTAGAACCATAAATTAAACTTCTTTTCAGCTTTATTGTGAAACTGAATTCCTTAAATCCCTCATTGTAAAATTGGGTTCTTTGCCCACAATTTGTAAATCTTTTCTGTGGCCCTTGTCTGTATTCTTCAATTATTCAACACCCTTTTTAAGATATGGAGAGGGGAAGTAAGGCGTTCAGTTCAATCTGGTGATGTATTTCAGGGGAGCATGATTCACAGGTGATTCACAAAGATTATGCAAGACATGAGACAGCTTCTGTGTTGCTTTTATGTTTCGCGTCTGCCAAGTTATGACAGTGTGTCATACCAACTCTGGTTTACTTTTTTTGTCTAACTGTAGAAAGTGTAAAGAATCAAGAGTAAGAGCACCCATTTTTTATGTTTTCCTCCTCCTAAATACGCAATTCCCAGAGCTGAGATCTACAGAAGTATAACTTATATTTGTGGGTATTGCAGAAACTTCTGTAGACTGGAGAAGTTAGTATTGTGAGTGATAACCCCAGTCCTGCACTTGGCTCTTGTGCTGGAGACACTGATATCTTCATTACTGACCTTAGTCTAGACTAAAGAGGGTAAAACTTGTTCATACCTTTTCTGTCCTCTTTCTTCTGTCTCAGATCCATATTGTAATCATGGGGTCTGTCAAATGACTGCAGCTCTGTGCCTGAAGTGGGGTGGCATTTCTTCCTGCCTATGCACAGCAGTGATACCTGCAAGCTTTTTTGCATAATGATTTGATGGTGATATTAGAGTTTTTAAAGGGGATGTGGCCTAGAAGCCATGTGCTTCAAAGTAGCTTACCTGCTATCTCAGTGTGGTACAGTGTGTCCCTCTTGCAGAAGAAATGTTGGAATCCAAACTTTTTTTCAGCTATATGAAAGATTGGCATCTGTGCTGCATTCTGTGAGTTACACGGGTTTGTTGTCTTCAGAAGCAGGAGCACCCTGAAGCATGTTCTGTTTGGGAACTTAGTTAAGTGCTGTGTTCAAGATGGAAGAATGGGATGATGGGGTAGGGCACAATGTATTTCTTTTTGTCTGCATCTAATTTTTTGTCATGTTGAGAAAAAGATGTGTAAGGAGATGCCAAACTTGAAGCAGGAATGCAACTGAGTAGTGGGATTCCTGCACTTAGCTGTAGCTACTTCAATGGATGTTGTAGGGCCAAAAATTGAGTTCTAATTGTCCAAAAATGGGCAGGTAGGTAACATTGCCTTGATCAGAAGGATCATTTCACATAGAGAATAGGTTAACAAAAATAGTGCTGGAGATTTGTTCGAGCTCTCCCACTACAGTGCATGAAGAATAAAGTTGTTTTTCTCGACATTAATTTACTTTTTCCTTTGTCTCTACTACTGTCAAAGTCAAAAGTCCTTATTGAGAAGAGGGCTCATTTTAACCAGTGCCTTGCGTCACCAGACAGTATTTTTAGGGAACATAAACTTGATATTTTTTCATGACTCTGAATCCATTATATCTAAAAGAAGAATAGTTTTACTTGTGTGTAAATGTGATGCACCTATCCTGGATCAGACTGCTTCCATCTCCTTCAGTTTGCTTTCTTCAGATGTGCAATGTCACATGACTGGCTAAAAGGTTTGAAAAACTGTGGCTGGGTTATCACTATCTGTCCCTCATGGAAATCATATGCCAGGTATTTAATACGTCATAAATTACTTCAGCTCTGAAATACAATGTTTCAGAAAGACAAGAACAATCATTCTTTACCTTTATTAGCATCTAAACAAGTATCACAATGACATTTCTCAGGCCATATCTTTTTGTGTTTCTCTCAAGCTAGAACAATTGTGTTCCTACAATAGCCTGTAAAGCTAAAAACGGCGTAACTATGGATTTCAGTTTTCAAATGGAGCAAAAAGAAAACAGTTTTATCCATCAGGACTTGTTTCAATTACTTTTTGTTTATCCAGAATGTCTTGGCAGTGTGAGTCAGAGTAAGGAGATTCTCAACTAAGTGTTGAGAGTGTTCTCAACTAAGTGTTGAGGCACGGTGTCTTTTTTTTTTTTTTTTACTCCATGTATTATATTGCAAGTGCATGAAATTTTGTGTTTTATTTCTATATGTGCATTGCACTGAGGAAATTCAAATTGTGCTGGTGGGTCTGTCAATGCCATCATTATCAGGTTCGGTTTGGGAACCCATTTTGCTACTATGTGACTTTTTATTCCAGTCAGTAAGGCCAGTGGATTTGTGTGGTGTACAACTGGAATAACACAGTAATGAGTGGGGCCCCAGAAAACAGCAGACAGCAACATATCAGTGTATTTATCAGTTTTAAAAGGTTATGGAAGATTCCAGTGGCCTAAGTAAAGAAGTTCCTTATTGGTTGAGATAAACCTTGCTTAAATATTTGATTTTGTGAATCGTAGAACTTGTTACATTTTTATATTAAATTTATACAAAAAACCTGCCTTTAATTGCTGTGTTCATATAATTTATAACCTGCAATGCTTTCTTATGCTTGCTTCACCTGCTGGGGTTTTGCAAGGGATCCCTTGAGGATCTGTCCTGGTGCACCCATCACATCCATGGCACCCATCGCATCCATGGCAGCTCAGTGAGAGCCATGCTCCCCATGGCAGGGGAGCAGCCTCGGCTCAGAAATGCCTCCTATGCCTCTTTTTCAAGCCAATGTTTTCCATAACCACATTTATTGGCATTAATATTACTATTTTAATATATCTGTGTATGTGCATTTATTCACAGTGTCAGGGATGTGGTAGCATTCAGTTTTGTTGTCCTAAATGCTGCTGTTTGTGTGTGCAGTCGATGCAGTTCAATCTTTCAGTCCTGTGCATTTACCAACCATTCAGGCTCTGTGCAGTATTCACACATATATTATGTAAAATAAAATAATAATAATAAAAAAACATTATCAAGACCGGGGGGGAGGGGGGGGTGGGCCTGTGAATGGATTATTACAATTTGCCTATCATGGTAATGACACCTGTTAGAGGTGTGATACAAAAGGCAGTGACAGGGAGTGTAATTTAGTAATTGTAGCTATTGTGCTGTATAGCTGGTCAGTTCACCAGGCAAGTACAAAGAAACCAGTGTTAAGGCTAAGCAGGGGTGGGTAAGCTTAATAGACAGAGCTAGTGCTTTACTGAAAGAAACTTTTGGTGGAGGGCTAGCTCCCAGGGGGAAGGAGTTAGAATGGGTTGAAAAGAATGAACAAAAGTATAAAAATGGTACAGGTTTTCCTGTTTCAGTTCTTAAAGTGACAGGGGACTTCTGGTGATGAACATGTCTTGCTCCACTGGCCAAAGGAGAGTGAGGGGCAGAGGGAAGCTTTTTGAAATACTGGGAGGGTGCTGATTTGTTGCAGCTGCAGAACTGAGGTACACCCAGGCCAACAGTTGTCGCTTTGTTGCTGAACATCACAGCTGGCTTTGGCAAATTTTTCCTATCAGAAAGTGACAAAGAGGTAACAGGGTCAGAAGGTAAGTTTGAGGGGTTGCAGGAAGCCACTGCTGGCAGGTCATAAACTTGTGCCCCGGACAAATCTGCATGTGCACATATGATTTGAGTGTTCATTTGGATGGCAAGCTTGCCAACTGCAAGTATTTGAAGACTTAACTAAGGTCTGAAAAGTTAACTAAGGTCTTCACTGGCTTCTTTCCTGGTATATAGAAGCCATAATACTCATAGAGGTTTTTTTTTTGTTAAAAGAACCTCAGGATACAGGGATAATTTGTTACTAATTCCTTTGTAAATGTATTTGTTTTGTAAGCTGTTTGGAACACAGACCTCATCTTCCACACCTTGGACACAGAGTAGTGGATACTCAATACTTTCTTAATACCAAATATCATTGGTTTCGATCATATCATGAACCAAAGAACAACACAGACTACACAAATTAATCTTTTTCCTGGTGCAGTATCCCTGCAGACCCCTAATAGACTATGTAAAATACATAGCCATTAATTAATTTTCTGTTTCTGTAATTATGAGCGTGCTAAAGCGCTTAAAGACTTCTAATACCAGACCTATTTTTTTAAAAATGTAATTTAAGGTTGTCTTTATCTCTTCTCCCTCCACCTCTGTCTGTATATTTGATTTTCCACACAGTATATTGGTCTTTCTTCATGTGAACCTGTAATTATTGAACAAATTGTTGTCACAATGAAGAACCTCTTAGACGTTTATGAGGATGCGTTAGAAAACAATAGGCCTGAGAGATAAGTAGTGAACACAGCACTGAAACATATTAAGGCCAGATTGAGTCATTTAACAGCTTTGAGAGAACAAGGAAGTAGCCTCAAGTTAACAAAGGTCTGCACAGCAGGGCGTTTATGCCAGCAAATACTAATTCACATTTGCTAAACAGTGTAAACAGATTTGCAGGCAACACCAGGCATCCCATTTAAAGGGATTAGGTGTGCCACTTCCCTATTGTCTGGGCTGAGGAATGTGGGGTGCTCAATCTGCTCCTTGCAATTAGCAGACACGCCCTTGGTGCAAAGCCAGTGGTAGAGCGCTTAATCCATTGATTGGAAAGGTAATATTTCTTCTTTGAATTTAGAAGCTTGTCCCGTGGTATAACCTGCATCCCTGCTGACCCCACACCTCACAGTTAAAGTGACCATGCACCGTGTCAGCCAGACAGTTGATAAAGTGTATTTGATGTGCATAATCTGTGTCAGCTGGCATATTGATTTTGTTGCAGTCAGCTTGCCATGCTGCAAGAGGAAGGGAATACCTACCAGCTTTGTAATCAGAGCAAACCCAAGTGTTAATAAATGGGCCATCCCCACGGTCTAATGGTAAGTGCAGGGTATTGCTTGCTTATGTTCAAAGTGCACAGCCCTTACTAGCAACCTTTTGTTTTCCTCAGCAAATGTTAAAAACACAGCAGAGGGTTCATATGATATACATGCTATTATCACTAATTTCTCTAAGAATTGATTCATATTACACTGGAGCTGGAGAAACTCCTGCATTCCTTGTGTCCTGTCTGTCATTCAGAAGGGCTGTTTCCAGCCTCCTTCAGCTGGCTGAAGGGTCAATACAGCAGAGTTCCTCTGAGTCTTGGAAGGAAGCTAAAGAATCAGTCCCAGAGGCACCTTCCTAGAAAATTTTTATAAAAGAAGGTTGTGTAAAAACAGGAGAAGAATGAGCTGGTATTCAGCCGAGCACTTACGTATTGTCTACAGGCATCTGGATTAATTGCAGATTATATGACAAAGTAGAATGGAGTTTTGTGCCAATACAAAGGAGCTGAAGCAGTGTGTGTAGTGGCACACATCACTGGGTGATTTCCCTGCAGTCTCTACTGGCTTCTGCTGGCTGGAGAGGATGCTGGTCACAGTGCTGAGCTGCTCTGGGGAGAAGAGGTTGGTGCAGACTGACACCATGGGGTGTGCACACTCCAGGAATCACTGGAATCCACAGAATCCTGGAGGGATCTGGAGGTTTTGCAAACCTCCCAGCTGGCTGTTGTGAGCTGTTTCAAACAGTGACTCTAAGGGGTCACTGGAATGGATTAGGCTGGTACAGGCTAATTCCCCAGATACTGGGGGTAAAAGCCTTACCTGGTGCACAATGAGCTTCAAATCTGCCTGTGCCCTTCTGGCATCATCAGTACCTCTTTTACCAGTGATAGCATGTCAGAAATCCATCTCCAGCTATTTAGGGATGTCTTCTTTCAAAGAAGCTTCTCAGACATGTGAAGGATGTTCCTGGAAGTAGAAATATGAAGTTCACAGAGCACAGATTAAAGAGATTTGGCACTGGGTTCCATTTTCTAAGAAAAGTAAAAGAATATCCAGTCTAGGAAACCAAAGTTTCAAGGGCCATTCCACTCACTGTCTTTTAGATTAAAGTATTGTGCATAAAGTTATCATATAATGTGTAAAAGAATGCTTCTTTCCAACAGACAAGAAGTTGGATCAAAGGCAACACACCTTTTCTTGAGTGCAGCCTTTATTTCTCATGAAATCACTGGGGCTCCTTGGTGGGTTAAAGGCAAGGATGTGGCTACAGCCCTGCTTGTGGCCACATTCAACCTTCCTGGAGTCAGACTCGGTGTTTGTGTACAGTGTTTAAAGGATAATAGCACTAAACACTGCCCTCACAAACCACGGTAATTACTTCTACTGCTGAAAAAACCCAGAACATGAACAAAAATATCATAGGAAAGCTATTTCTAACACTAGTGCTGCTCTTTATGGCTAAGTGGCAGCCATTGCTTTTTTCCTAAATTATGTGTTCTTTTTTCAAGCATTTAGATGATGCAAACCAGATTTTTGTGGCAGCATTATTGCTTATAGCCAAAAGAGCATTCAAGGAAACACTGTGTTTCTGCTAAATTGCCATTTATTCAGAACACTCTTGAGTTGTTTATCTTTTTTCATTCTCCTGACAAATCAAGTAGCCATTGAGCCTGTATTTCTGAGTATAAATTCAGTGATAATTTTAGTAAAAGTAATAGCTACCGTCTACTTTTTAGGGCTGAGAGTATGCAGAGTTCTGGGTTTTGTTTTATTTTTAAAAGGAAAACTTCCCAGGAAAATTGTTTTTCCTGTTTGACAGTAAAACTTTGTTTTGGAATTTTTTCCTGAAGTTTAACGTTGTAATAGAAATTTTGTTGATGTAATTGCACTGTAGTTATTCTACAGTTTGGGGTTTTTTTACTTGCTTACGTATTCTCTGGACTGATGTTTTTAGTTTAAAAAAATAAAAGATTGTGAGCATTCACTAGAAAAATTCTGGGAATGCCTTTAATTTTTTCATGTTGCTTTTTATTCACTTTGAATGGTCCTAATAGTAAGTGTTTAATGGAGGGAATGTTCCAGAGAGAAGAAATGGTAACAGGCAATCATGCAAAGGCATGTAATTTGAATATTTGTCCCAGGCATGTGAATATGAAAGTTCTTTGGGGTTTATCCAGGCTGCAAGTAAGAACAATAACATGAGATAGAGGTGATTAATCAAGTGTTGCAGAGGGAAAAATATGAATTACAAGTAATCAAAACAGTATCTAGGACAAATAGTTCACAGGCAATCCACAGGCCACACATGTTCGCATGAAGAAATTACTGAATTGTTTCAAGGTGAGGACATTTGTATACATGGAAATCTTTGTATGCAGTCATCGATAAAAAAAAAATGTACTAAAACACTTGCATAAATCATTTACTTTATAAATGCTATAGAATTCCATTTTCGAAATAGACCGCTGTTTCTGTTTCACCTCTAAGGAGTGGGAAGTACAATATTTGCCTTAGAGCTGGCTTAAGCCTTTTGCATTAAATAAAGCAAGCTAACAGTCAGCCCTATCCAATGCATGGTGTAACCCTGAAAAGTACTCTATCATTTACCTTTGAGCATAGTGCTGAGATTAAATTTCAAATATTAAAACTTAGACTGAAGGACCAAAATAAATATATTTTTATTTGTGGCATTTTCTGATTTTTGTCATTTCTGAGGTGTATGTTCTCTTACTCTGCTGCTTGGCATAACTGCTAGATCCCTACTTCCAGGGAGGTTTTATAGGAACATTTTTTATCCTTGCTAGGCACTGTAACTTTTAGCTTAATAGTTTCTAATTCAATTAGAGTGAATTAAGTTTACCTTAGGATCTTTGGAGCCCCTTAGAGGGCTGATCTGATTAATTACTGTGCAAAGCAGATTGTTAAAATAACTAGGTCTTATGCAGTTTCTCTTTGCTTCTGTAATTCATGGGCATTGATACTGGATGGGTGAGGTTAATGTGGGAGACATGTTCCCACAAGCTCGCTGACGACTGACTTTCCTCTCCTCCCCAGACACAAACAGGCTCCTGAGGGTGGGGACCATGTGGGATCCCTTCCTGGGGTGTGAGGTGTCCCCTTCAGTACAGTGAATTTTCTCTGTCAGCCCTGAGCAGGTGACCAACAGAGGAGTCAGGATGGCCTTATGTACATGTCCTTATGAATTTAGTAGCAAATGAACTTTTTAATGCAGACTACTGGCTGAAGTTAATTTTATTTATGGTTTTAGTTGTAACAACCTTTAATAGCCCAAGCTAGAAAATACATCCTACTCATTATCCACGCTCCTGATGCGTGTCGTGTCTGGGACAGTAGAGAGCAGCAGGATGAGGAGTCACTGAGCTCCAGACATTGCTCTGCTTCTCCATGGGTTCACACAGGTCAGGGGTTTAGTGGTTTGTGTAAGTGGATATGGTCCTGCTCTTGAGCCAAACCAGACAGGCCTTAGGAGAGACATGGCATCTAGTTATACACTTCCTTATATGACAAATTAAAGTGGCTTATACCATTCTTGGGCACATTTATCCCATCCCTCTGCAGCCTTGGCAGGCTCATGGCGACAAATTAGACATGGTTTTGAGCCAGGCAGTGCAACAGAGTGTAAGGGTCACTTTGAAGGGAAGGGAAACCACCTGTGTTAGGCCTGGCTTGTAATTTTACTGGATGCAGCTGCACAATGTGAATTGGAAAGGGGAAGACACCGTGTGTTCAGAGGCCTTCGTGTGTCCCTGTGTGGCTGGAAGTTGTAGCTGTGCCCGTAGCCTGAGCAGAGGGAATGGAGGAGGTCTCAGCTCAGCACAGGCGGTTCACTGGAGTACATCCTCACTCCCTTCCCTCATTCTCCAGCATGAACTGGAGTGAATAAAACCCATGAGAGTAAATAAAACCCATCCTTTTCTGGGGAGAAGGAAGCTGGCTAATACAGGCTCAGAATGGGGATTTCCAAAGTTAATTCAGATCTGTAGGGGTGAAGTCCAGTATCAGTCACTTCAAACAGACCGGGGATTTCCAGACCTTAATCAGGTTTTTAGGGACAAAGTCCAATGCTACTCTCTTCAAACAGACCATGTGGCCAGCAGTTTATCTGTTAATGGGACCCTCGGTGTATATAAGCTCTATTCATTTTTAAGTTTTCTTAAAACTTAATTTTTTAAATCTACCATTTGTAATTTTTCTTTGACTTTTTTTTAATCTACCATTTATAATTTTCCTTTGACAGCCAGAGAGGTGGTGAGAGGGGAGGAGAGCTGAGATGTTATGTACTTTCCTCTTCTGGGGTGTAGGCCTTATTTTATGGAACTATTGAAAGTTCTCGATAGTTTTGTCCCTTTTGGAAGTGCAACAGAAAGCCACTGTTGCACTGATGTCATCAAAGAAAAATGAGCTGGTATTGAGCTGAAAAGTGCATAAAAAGTTTATGTATCTTTTAAATAAGTTTTACTGTGAACTGCAGCAGTGGATTTTAACTTGAACAAAACCAAATCAAGTGTTAGACCTTTCCACACTGATACGTTGTAATGGTAAGTGAAACTTTAAAGACAATATTGAGAGAGGCGATGTGCTCCATGAAGGGCCCTGGCGACGTGCGCTGCAGGGGGGTCCAGAGCAGGAGCAGGGCTGAGCCTGCCAGAAATCCATGCTAAAACTCAGTTAAACAGGACCATTGCCAGGAATTTATCACCATCTGTTTTGCCTTGATTTTATATTTAATTATCACCTGCAAAAAGTCTGATTTCTAAGCATTTATTATGAAATTAATAAAAGAGTTTACAAGGCAGTGCTGTAATGCACTCCGGGGCGTGTCCTGCTGGAGTGGGGCCATTTCCGAAGTTGTTGAAGTTGTTGCTTGTAAAGTTTGTGCTTCAGTTTGTGGTCAGGATAGAACAATATCCCAGGAGAAATACTGTGTAGTTCTGGTAGTGCTACCTGGCAGAAAGCTAGCTGCCATGTAGGGCCCCAAAATATGTACGGACTGTACATATAAAAGGCTTTATACCGAGCCAGAGGTGATGTGGCACCAAAGCTGTGAAGGTTCCTCATAATCGCTGCTCTGCTATTTGCTCTCTTCTTTTCTGGGAAGTTCACACAGATGATATTAGAATCTGTTAAATATATTCAGGTTAAGCTGCTGAAGTTTCTTTAAAACTTCTGTTCTTTAGTAGTAGTAGTAGTAGTAGTAGTAGTAGTAGTATTTTGTTATTCAAGTAGTATATTGCCTAAAGGCTGCAGCTGTAATGAAGACTTCACTGTACTGAGTATTTTACAGGCACATGGTGTGATCTAGGGTGTGAACGGATGACTGTGATCAATTCAGTTGTGCTAGTTTCATGATCTGCTGATTTTGTATTAATTACTACTCTGTTGCAATCAATACTGGCCTGCAAGGGTGGTGTAAACTGATGTACTTTTCTCTGTAATTACAGTGGTTTAGAAGTACATAATGGGCTAAGAGTTGATTACCTCATGCAATGAATGGCCCTGGGCTTGTAGCAGGTACCGATAGGCAGAGTCTTGGGCCTGAACCTCTGAAAGCAAGGTGCATTTTGGGAGAAAAGACATGTTACTGGTTAAGTGTGAAAGGAGAAAACTTTCAACATACAGCACTATGTCCCATAATACCATTCCTGTCTGACTACTCCGTATTTTTCTGCTTAGTGCAGATCTTAAAAATCCCAAAAACCTTGCATCAAACCTTGTCGACTGAAACTGCTGCCTCCACTACTCCAGTCTGAGAGTTATTTTGTGGTATGGTCCAGTGCTTAAAGTGCTATGGCAGCTTTCCCTCTTGTGGGAAGCTCCTTCCTCAAGCACCTCATGCTGCTCAGAAATTCAGAAACATCTCAAATATTTTATTTCATTCAGCACCAGGTCATTCAGAAATGAGCTGGCAACTTTCCTGCCTCTTTGGAGCATAGGTGAAGTTGCTTCTTTCTGCCTGGAAACTCCTGAGCTGTTGAGCACAGTCACCCATCAGCTTAGAGACATGCTCTGCACTTGTCAGAGCTTCCAAAATACGGGAGTTGTTCCCTAGTTTGGCACATCTGCCAGAACAGAAGGCAACGTCCATATGATTAAGGTTTGTGAGGTCTGTGTCCAAATACACTGACAGATTCAATATAAATCCCCGAAATGAAATAATATAGACACAAATCTCTCCAGAGATTAACACACTCTGAGAACTTCAAACCCCATCACTGATGGGTTTAGACTGATTTTTTCAGGATGCTCTCGGCTAATTTGGAAGTCATTTAATGCCATGTCAAACAGATAATTGATTTGAACTGCGATTTGATATGTACACATATCCAGTTCTGCATTGAGAATATGAGCTACTCTTGTACCTTTTCTCCCATGAAAATGAGCTGTTTCTATTTCAGCCAGGACTGACTGTGGTTTTCCTGTTGCTATAGTCGGTTTCAAAAGTATGTTAGAAGTAAAGGACACGGCTGCTGTTCATTCACAGCTTACATATATAGACAAGCACTGGTTCTGATATGTTACACTACTGAATTAACAAATGCTTATTAGGGGTAGCGTTCTGTTCTCCTCCACTTGTGACCAAAAATTGTCTTCGCTTCTTCTGATCTTCTGCCCGTCAAAATTGTATTTTGCCAAGACAGGACAAAGATGTGATATGGGTTTTTTTTTATTGATTCACTTGATTAATTTATTGCTTCACGGTCTGTTTATGAAAGTTTAACTGTGCAAATTATCTTTAAAATAACAAAGACTAATAATGATAGAGTATTTATATTCATTCAGTGAGATACACAGATGTATATTAAGGTTGTTGATGTGCTGAAGATTCTTTTGTGGGTAATTCGAATGATTGTCCTTTGTGAAACCACATATTCCTTTAGTTTTTACATGACAACATAGACATGTAACATTTTTTTGGGTGATAATGGGATTAAGATTTGGGCAGAAAGTTATGGTATAGTCACATTGAATTTTGTAATGGAAAATAAGAGGTTTTCTCTCAACCATGAGGGAAGACCAAATTGGCAATGTGAAGCCATTTGCCTTCTGAGGTTTTCACTGGTGGTTTTAGGTTCCATATTAAAGTTATCTTCATTTATCCTGTGTGTTGCTACTATGGAGAACATTGGTTTGGCTCCTTACAGCTCATCTGTTGGGTTTTTCAAACATGTGATATTATTGTCTTCCTCTCAAGCATTATAATTGTGGCTTTTAATTTTTAAGGGGTTTTTTAACTTTCTTAAAAGATCCTGGGAGGAACTTCAGTTTGTAGTGTATGTTGGCTTGTAGGATAGATGTTCTGTGACTGCTTCTGAAATAGACATTGTATTTGCACCATTTATTTCTGTTGAGCTCTATGATCCATTTTTCATGTGTAGTAATATATTAGTTCTCTCATTAGAAATGTGCAGCCAGCTTCAATTACTCATTCTTATGAACAGACCCTCACATACTGAGATTCTGAAAAAGTTACGATGAAGCCCATAAACACCTAAAGTTCAGCCTAAGAACCCAGACAGTGAACTGTGAATGCAAGACTGTGGACATACATCCCATTGTGCCAAGCACTTGTCAGAGCACTTCAGAAGAGAGCAGAGAAAAGGAGAAAAGGACACAGTTGCAACTTTTGTTGAGTTGCTTTCATATTCTATTATTCTAAGACTTCATGAAGTCTTGGGGCAGTGTGTTCTGGGAAGTGCTAATTCTGTACTAAACTCCAGTGAGGAAAAATATTAGACCACTTGCAAACCCACTGTAAGAGATTATGTGCTGATGTGGCTCATTTAAGTCACGCTGTTTTAAGCTCATTTTTTAAGATAAAATGTCAGATTAGAAGTGCTGCAGTATGTGCTTTCAAAATGGTGATGATTTATATTTTTATTCCTTTCTATAGACTTAGTGGGCACAGGGATTGAGGAGCAAAACCTTAATGTTAGGGTGCTATTTAAGTGCAGCTTTCTAGTGTTCATGAGACACTATTTTTGTATGCAGAGCAATGAACTCAGTTGCTGAACATAACTTTTCCTTCCACTTAGACACGTTTATTGTATGTATTGTGTATCCACGTCTCCAGACATGCAGCCACAAATCCCTCCATGGTATATTCCCAAACAGTTCCTATAGTTCAAGTGCAATTAAGGGTCATCACATGGTTGTTTAGTTGAGGCAATAGATCAAGTGCACTTTTATGCAGTTGAGGGGGGATCACTGTCTTCAACGACAAAGCATGTGGAAACCATACATTTTTCGTCACCTGGTCTGTTTCATTTAAACGTATGTCTCCAGTCTTTGAAAGCCAACATTAAAAACATCTATATCTTCCTATCTCACATGCCATTGCTAAGTTTTTGAATAGATGAAAAGAGGTTCAGTATAACAGAAGATCCTTAAACTGACCACGGTGGTATGTTCTGATTGAGGAACTTAGGTAGGAATGACTTGATCTTTGGTAGGAATACGTGGAAGAAGATGGCTAAACCATTCCTTCCAGCTTAAGCAAGGCAATGTGAGGTTATTCAAACTTCGTGGTAGTATTAGTAAAGACATGGATTGACCAAACATGGTATGGTAACCTCAGAGAAGAATTTTGCTAAATATTAAAATATTTTAATGTTCCTAGAAGAAGATGGATATTATGGGGCTAAGAAGGAATATAATTTTCAGTTGGGCACCGGAAACTTGGTTAGATTTTGGAATTCCCAGAGGAGAAACACTGGTATGATGTCTAACAGATAGTGACAGAGGTGATGTCTAAATTAAACATTCATGCTCCTTCACATGGCTATTTGCTGAAATATTTATGTTGGAATATATTTCATTCTTTTTTATGATTAAAGTTTGCACGAAGAATGCATGTTTATTTATGCCTCAGAGATTAGGGTCAGTGCTATGATGTGAAAGGCAACTGATTAGATGCTACTTTGGTTTAACAATTATGTACTGATTTATTCATGTTTCAAGTTTAAAATATATATTATTATTTTTACCTTCATAAACAAAACTGTGTATCTTGAAATTCCACAGGTTTCTATAAAAGGATAGCTATTAGAAGTAAATAAAAAACAAAGATGAATGAACTATTAGAAAGATAATCCTATGTTACAGTTTGTAGTCAGAAATTTGAAAATAAATTATCAATTCTGTAAAGGTTAATAGTGCTAATTGGCAACTGTATTGATGGGCTTGCTTTTACCATAGTAATTCTTTAGGTTTGATTAACATAGCATTGTGAGTAACAAAAATGATTGGATTTTTGCAGAGTTTTCTCATGTATTGAAGCTTAAATATATTCAGATATTTTGGCCACCAGTCTTTCTGCCAACTGCTTCTCTCCCTTCAGTTACAGGTACCATTTTCAGTTCTGATCTCTCTGGGTCCTAATAGGAATAGACTCATGTGGCACTCCCCAGATGTAGTGTTCCCCAAGCATCCACACATCCCCAGATATTTTCACTTATTAACAGAAACCATTTTTTTTGTTTTATCATGTTTTTTCCCCATTCTGAATGCTGCTGCAAATATTTCCCAAGTTAGATGTCCCATTGCATTATCTCTTCTTGTTTTATTATGCCAGCAGCTTCCCATCTTCTAGCTCATCAGAAACAGCCTTTTAAAGTGCTTTCTGAGTTTTCCCCAACTCAGTGCTTGTCTCCTGTTCTTTATCAGGAGATTAAGTGCACATTCATTTAGCTAATGATGATTACTTCCATCAGCACAGAGTGGTTTTGGCTATTCTTCCACACACTGTGCCTCAACAAAAATTAACCCTGCTCACATATTGTGAGTGTGATTTCATGCTAGAACTGGACTAATCTAATGGTGAGCTGCCTCTGAAAGGCACAGGTACAGACCTTCTCCTCATCTGTACAATAACAGGTAATTTACTTAATACACAGGGTAATTTGCTGAAACCTCTTGAGGTACCATGAACTTTACATTTTGAGGTATTTACACTTACCTAATTGAAAATTTTCCTTGCAGCAGAAATGGGCGTAATGGACTGAAATTTTTGTTCTTAAGTTTATGGTGTTATCTTTTGTTCCAAGTTGATTCATTTTTCCCTTTTTTCACCTCTATTTGTTGAAAATCTTGTTATTGCTACTTGACTTGAGATTAAGTAGTGTTCATAGAATATAGCTGTATATTTTAAACATCAGTTTTTTCACTCTTCACAAATAGTTTGAAGAGCTATATTACAAATTCCAGTGTATTTATTCATTCCTATTTTAGAGGCTGACTTCACAGATAAATTTTTCTCCTTTGTTCTTTTGTCTGACATTTTGACTTGGAGACCCTGATAACATTTGCATAGTCCATTCACAGCCTACTTGCTGTCAGTGTATCATGATGTTCCACAAATTTCGTATCCTTAATTGCCCACCTCTCTTCTAACACTGTTGGGGTTTTTTTTGTACCCTACGCAAGAGTCAGTATTGAGGTGCTTCTAAATGAAAGAATTTGTGTAATTTCCGAGAGATCCTTTCAGGAAGATTGTTTGATTACTGAAGATTTGCTACCACAATTAAGTAGCTCAGAATAACTGAAGGCAAGATAACTTGGGTTTCAGCTCAAGTTTGTGGCTCAAGGTAAATCTGTCTTCTACAGGCTGAAGTTGCTACTAACCAGAGTTGAAACTTGGATATTTTCTACAACTTCTTATTTAACTTGAAGACTTTCTTTTGACATTGCAGACATGTCAAGGCTAAACTCAGTTCAATAATTTCATCATTAAACATTTATTTTAAGTTAGGTTACTTCCTCTCAGTGTCAGGAGACCAGTCTTCCTGGGCTAGCACAGACATTTTTGAATATCCCCCTAAGTGAACATTAGCAAGGAATGAATGAGAAATGAGACATTTTGATATTTTGAAGAGACTGAAGGCAGACAAAATAGAGTGTACTGAGGATTTTTATGAAGGATCACCAGGGCTTCTACTTGATAAACAAATCCAAATTACTGAGATAAAAGCTCAGTTCTGGAAATATTTTTTTGGATGTTTTGTTTGGCAGGTTTATATATTCTAGCCTGTCCATTCTGGGAACACATTGTTTTGAATTGGTTTAGGTAGAATTTGTTATTTCTTAAGCAGAGAGATTATCACAAACAGTTCATAGTATTTGACAAAATATTCCCTCCTGTAAAGGAAGAATTTTTTTTTTCTGACACGTCTCTGGAATGCTGTCATCTATTACTTTCCCTAACACATATAAGAGGAATGAGAGCAGCTAACATGGACTATTAGAAATCAAGCTAAAGAAGCCAAACCCTTTTTCTTCAGGCTGGTGTTCATATTTTATGTTAAGACCAGTTATCTTCCTGTAATTCCTACTGGCTTACTGAAGCTTCTATAAAGAAGATTAAATTTTCTTACAATGGTGAGATGTTATGTGCTTTGATAAGGAAATGGTTCTTTTCTGTAAGTCAGTTGTTAGTAATACAACAATTATTTGATAATATTTCATTCACAATGGCATGCTTAAAATAGTTGCTGCCAATTCATTTTTAAGAAAATAATTACTTGTTTCTAAATATTGTATTCTAATTATGTAATAAAAAATTACATGACTGACATACTCGTTACCTATAATACGTGCAAGTATTCCTTGAATTTTTAAGCAATTTTGTAGGGTTTTATATTTAAATATTGAAACCTATTAAAATTGCCCATGGAGATTTGTGGGAGAGGTTATCTATGGGCCTCTGCTAATTAATTATGATATATTTTACTTCCATGTGATTTGTCACTACTAGTCCTGTAAGGACTACAGGAAAAATCATTTGTTTAATCTGACTGGGACCTTGTGGCATTTAATTGTAAGCATAACTGTGATGCAATAAATCCAAATGAAGTTGGACAGTGATTAACAGGGAGCTCCTTGATATGGTAATGAGATTAAAAAACTGGTTCCTAAGTGTTTCTGTGGATTTCATTAACATTTTTGCAACTAAACACTTTCTAGGACAAGAGTGGTTGCTTGTTGTTGACCAGTATACATTACTGCTTGAATGTAACCTTCATGAAGATATTTCCTTGTGTTTATGTAGAATGTATTAATATTTTTATATATATATATGTGTGTGTGCATGTCAATGGAAAATGTACAAAGAAAATAAAATACGGAAGATTTATGCTGCACTTAATTATGATGAGCCGAACAAAAATACACCACAGAGTTAACCTTATTATTATGTATATTTAGAAAATTCAAAAGTGTACTAGTGAACTAATCACAGATATGTAGTTCCTGCTGTGAAAGCTTATTATCTGAGACACCTGCAAATATTTAGACATCTGCATAGCTTTACTACTGTGAGTAGTTCTACTGTTTTTGTTTATCTGTTTTTGTCTGATTTATGCCCAAATTTGTCATTACATGGCACATTTACAACATGAAAAAAGAGGAAGGAGAAAATCAGAAGTTTGATATGGTTATTCAGAAAACATATAGGTTGATCCTTTCAGATGCTGTGTTATCACATTGCTAGAAAGCTAAAGTTTTAAAGAATATATGTATATTTTTGCTATTTAGCAGAATTATAGGAGAACTATAGAGAAGAAGATGAGTATTTCCTTTAAAAACATAAAACTACTACTGGACTTCAAGGCAAAGGAATTTTTTGTTTGTTTATTCTTGCAACTCCCCTCCTGCTTATTTTAGTCTTTTTCCAAAACTTGTCTCATCTTCCTCTGTGCTGATCTTTAAATGGACTTGTTATCATCTCAAATTGTTTGTTCATCTTTCACTTCTTTATTCTTTTAATACTTTTGTTGCTGAAAAAAAAAAAATGATTAATTGAGAGAGCTAAAGCCTTGGTTTTTGTAACCAGCACTCGTGTAGCAATAGTGCATTTGTCATATTGTGCCCTGGGAAAGTGCTTTTCTGTGCTCTAGAAGGACAAATGGTCCAGCTCCTCCAGCTTCTCTGTTCCTCAACACTAGGTTTGCTAACCAGAGGTCAGTCATGTGTCATTGGAACACTGTGTTTCACCAGTAGAAATGAGACTGTGCCACAAAACAGAGACCTAGCAGAGGTTAGTGTTTTATGACTTAGGGAACACATAAGTCTTGAATTTGAGACTTACTGCCAACCTCCATGTGTCACATTTCCCTTCAGACTCCAGCTCAGGGAAATCTTTGCTGTGAGACACGTGGTTTTTGGGTGCCTGTTTGTTCATCCGTTTGTTACACGAAAGGAGGGTGATACAGTTCAGTGGGAAGGGGAACCACTTAATAGGGGTCATCTCTTAGGGGATGCTGCAAACATCCAGCTGCTTTAGCTGCCTCTGTGCTGGGGTTTCTGTGTGGAGCTCAGCCTACTACTGACTCTGCCATCTACAGCCAGCACACTCTCCAGAGGAGGTCTGTTTGTGCTACCGTGTAAGTCTGACCACTGCATTCCTTGCACCCGTTTTTCTCTGCATCAGTCATTCCCAAAGCTCCCTCTTGTTTGTGCCACTCCATGAAATCCTGAGAGAAGGGGCTTCAATGTGTCTTAGCGCTGATGTGATGGCAGTCCTGTCAGCAGCAGAATACAGGTTTCTTGTTTCTGTTTGCTAGCAGTATTCTAGAAAGGGCTTTGAGGCATCTAACCCTCCCACAGCTGCAAGGCAGGACCCATGATGTGAGTGGTTTAGCTACTTTTGTTTTGTTTTTAATCTTTGCAATTGCAATTCCGTACTTGGATTGATTTTTATCTTTGGGAAAGAAAATGTAGATTGTTTTACTAACAATGGGTAAACATTCATACCACAAATGGTGATGTGACCTATATTCTGTTGCTGTCCCCCATGCAGAGCTCTCTTTGCCTTCAGTGGAAGCCCAGATGTAGAAATGACGGTGGGAACTGGCCATAGGCAAAGTCGCATTTGGCTTGTAATGGGCTGGATTAGAATTTGCAGTGGTGTTCCCTGAGCTCCCACGGCACTGTGATGCAACAGATTTATTCAAATCAGTAAATGAAGAGTTTTACTCAAATATCCGAAGGTATTGATTGTATAGGACATTTGCAGCCGTGTCCTGTCTGTGTAGAGGTTGCTGCAGCTGCCCAGGTGGCTGCATAGTTTGTGTTACAGAATTTCATCAGCAAAGGCTGGTGAGGTCTTGGTGCCTAAAGAGGTGGGATACACATACTGGTGGTAGTGCTAAAATCTTCAGCTCAGCAGTGGTTAAAGCTGTGGTTAAACAACAACAGTTCATTGTTCTGATTACGGCCATTAATTTAATGCAATCTTCTTTGCAGTGACGTCACCATCATTATTTCAGGCTGTTTGCAAGCTCAAGAACGTCGCCATATCTTTAGAAATTGTTTTCATTTCATGTCTGTGGAGATTTTCCTTGTGACCACAAGAGTCAGAGACACATTTCTGAAGAAAGCTTAGATGTTGCAGTTGAATATTTCAGCAGAGAGTGAACACTGCATCAAATTCTGCTTCTGTGTTATCATGGAATATGCAGAATTGTGTTCAAAGGTTGCACAACAACTGTAGTCTAAATGTGGGGTTTTTTCTTTTTTCTGTTGAGAGACATATGATAAAAGTGCTGTGAGCTACCTAGACCTCAGAGTTGCTTAATAGCTTGTGGGAGCAGCTACTTGCCAATTTTAGAGCATCAGTCTATCTGACTTAACCACATGTAGACTTACTGGCAGGTCTACTCAAATCAGTGGTGTAATTATTTACTTCTTAAAGAGAAAACAGGCTTACATTATAATGACCTTACAATAACTTTCAGTTTTATGTGGAGAAAAATAAACAGTTGTCATTTCCTTGTTATTTTGAGGTTTGAGCCTTTACCACAAAGGTTTTAAATGTTTACTAACTACTATGTTCTCTGAAATTTCTCTCTTTAAAAATACAATGAATTTATTCAAGGAAATCTTCCTGCTGCACCAAGCTTCAGAATCTTGATTATAGGGCATTATAAATTAATATCTTTCCCCACCATTTTTCTTATTATTATTTGAGTTTTAATTCATTCAGAATGTTTATTTTTAGTATTTAAGCTGCCAGTTAAAATTTCAAAATACAAAGGCTTTGGTTTTTTTATTTGTGATACAGCCCTAGAAAAAAAAGTGGTTTTGGCATTGAAAGAAGAAATAAGTTTGCTGGTCTCATATCTGAAAAATAATTTTGCATCAGAATGCTCCCTAGGAGTTTAATTTTGTTGATATCAAGGAAACTGAGTAATGAAGTGTTTACTTATTTCTGTTTTGTTAATTTTTTTTTATATATGAAACAAAGAGGAGAGAGTGTTATCATTTACCAAATATCAATTGCTCTCTATTTTTCCTTCTTTGCCTGACATTGATGATTGGTAACTCCATTTTTCCTTTTACACCTTTTTGTGTTTTTCTAATAGTTACTCTGAGATCTTGAGCACTCAAAGGACATTAGAAAGAGATGAAGCAGTAATTTGGTTGTTGTGAGGCAAGGCAGCAATTCTGGGACTGTAGTAGGGCACTAATGGTCTGGTGGATCTGGCTGTAGGAATTATTAATTTCAGGAGTATATTTATAAAGCAAGAATTGCATCAATTTCTAGTTTCTTCTAAATGTCTGACTCCTGAAGCTTGTAAGTAGTGGTATTTTTTCCTGGAAAACGCCATGATTTCACCCATTTTTATTTCAAATGGAAATAAAGTTGAATTGTTTTTTGGGGGTTTTTTTTGTTTTTTTTTGGTTTTTTTGGTTTTTTTTTTTTTTTTTTTTTTCCCCGTTCACAGAAAAGGAAGCTCTGCAACGTTTTGGCTTGGAAGCATTAGAATGTTTTGGGTTGTTTGGAAATCTTGAAATTAAGCTTCTCAGTGTTGCCAAACAATGTTGAACTGTTTCATTCTGATTAGACCTTAACCTTTATTTTCTCATATTGCTACCTGGCTCTGTGGTTGTTGCAGGGCTAACATGGGATATTGCTGCTGGAGCACTGAAGGAGTTTGGCTTCCTGATAATGCAGCTCCATGATCCATCGCATCCACTGATCTGGTGACAGTTTAAGATAAGACCTTGGATTCAGCCACTTTAGTTAGGTCTGGCAGAGAAAACGTCACTGTACAGCAGTTGGATTATCATGTCCAAAGAGTCTAGACTGTGGGGAAGAAACTGTGAGCTCTTCCAAAAGTCTCTGTGTCACGTGAGCCAAGTTTTGGAGAGTTTGTCTGATTCCTGCCTGTGCCAATGAGGAATACTCACACGTGTTTTGCCATTTCTGCTGTCATGATGACAATGCTTTTAACAGAAAAGCAGGAGCCTTAGCAAGATACACAGAGTAAGAAAGGTGGGAATCTGACAGTAGCATCTTAAATCACTCCAGTCATTTGCCATGCAGACCTGTTCTCAAGATATTGTTGGTTAAAATTCTCTTTTCCCTGCTACTCCTTCCACAGGAAAATGAGAGCACAGTAGCTCAAGCTAAAGTATCTGAGTACCAAAATGAAACTTTTTGTCTTGCTTCAATGCCTAGTCTGTTTTCGACAAAGTTTAAATTAAGGCAAAATTAAAAACTCTCAGTAAATTTCATAGCTGGCTGTTAATGTGGCTTAGCACAAAGAACTTCACAGTATTTGGAGTACTGTGGTATAGATAAAATTTAAATTTGTATTTGCAAATTACAGCATTAAAATAAAATCTTCAAACTTCAAAAACCATATGCCTTCCATTACCCTCCAACACTGCATAAGCAAAGGCTCCTCCCCATGAGAAGTCTTGTGTCCTGGCTTTGTGAAGTTTCAAAACTTTTGCTAAAATAGTACAAAAGTACTTGCCAAACATGTAAGAAATCATGAGGAATTTGTTTACACTACTTGATTTCCTTCTAGTCTGGATAGTCATCGTATTGTTTATTCTTGAAGTGAAAGTGACAAGTAAATAATAGTAAAAGCTGATGGGGAAAAAGATAACAGCCCTCTTTGTGGTGGTGTTGTGTATTGGCGAGATACAGCCCTTGTTCAGCTGGGGGTTGTTCACAGGTAATGCTCTTTCGGGCTGGAGATGGGGGTTGAAAGTAGAAACTTCCTGCTTTGCTTTTGTCATCACACATTTTCAGTTCATTATCCAAGATGAGTGAACTGAGAGTCGTATTCTCGGAGCCCCAAGTATCGCTCTGTGCGTTTCAGCGTCTCAGTATAAATCAGGAAGTATATGCAGTGTACTAAACTGGGAATTGTGGGGTGGGCGGTTGTTTTGGTCTTGGTAATAGAAAATGCAAGTCATTTTGGGTGGGGAAGGTAGGTATATTTTTATGCAGAGCCCAATACCAACACGTAAATATTTACCTTGGAGTGGTAATGTCATGTTACCATGCTATTTCATTGTAGGAATAAGTAAAAGGTAAATGTTTGCTTTTCAGTTACCCTCCCCGGAGCTTTTCGTATAATACCATTTAAAATCCTTATTAGTATCATTAAAAGGCAGTTTTCTCTTTTAACAGAGAAGAGACCACAAAGACAACAGCAATTCAAGCTTCCCTCAAGGCTCCACCATAGTGTCCATCCTGCAAGAACAGCATCTAACTCTCTCCTTGTTATTGTTTGTTGTCCTTAGCCCCCCTCCCTCAGCTACGAGCAAGGCTGCTAGTGGAAGGAATTTTGGTGGTCATTTTTCTGATAGAGACATCAATTGGAAGTGGATTTCTGCCTCAAAGGCTTGTCACTTAGCAGTAACTTTTACCCATTATTGCCTTTTTTTGTTTCTGCTGTTGTCTTGTTGGGGCCTAATGCAGAATTCTACTGCTTATTTTGTAGATCCTCACCTGCCTTTGTAGTTACCTGGATTATAACGAATGACTGAACCAAGTTTGTCTTCAACAAAATTGAATTTGATACCTTTTAGACTTGCTCTACATACAAAAATGAGATGAATTTGGGGTGTGCCAGTCACAATAAGAAAAGATACTCCAGCTATATTACCTTATTAGACACACTTCTTTCCTACCCATACAAGACAGTGAATGGTCAATCGTCTTTGCAGCTCTTGTGAGTGATTTACTCTGTCTTTTGACAGAAGTGGAATTTTATTTTAGGTGACTTAATCGTGGAGCCTTGGTAGAAGTGAGAATAACGATAGAGTCTGGTCTCTGACCTTGTCAGTGCCAATAACCCAGGCTACACATTCAGATTTCAAACAAATGAAAGTTTCTGTCAGTAATCCTGAGGGTGATTTCCACAACTTCCTTGACAGGAGTATTGAGACAAGGAAGCTTCTAAAAACTTCCTTGGAACAATACTGAAAGATAAAGCTATCTGCAGGGGAACAGGTTATAATGAGGGTGAATCCCAGCATGGTGAGGGCAGCAGATAGTGATCTACAAAAAGACCAACAACAGTATTGCCAAAAGCAGTGGTTGGAGGATGTTACTGTGTTTTGGCACAAGTTATGGTAACTGGAAGTAAACCAGAAGTAGATTTTATGTGCAGAGCTCGTCATGAATTGTTATATTTGTGTACAATGTTTATTTGCTCAGCTTTATGGTCAACTTCATTACTCTTCATTTTATTCATTATTATGTCACTGAGCAGTAACTTGTTAAAAGATTAAAAGTTCCAATTGGTTGCTCATGCCTAAGGTATGTAAATTCTTTGCAGCTCCAACAGTAATTTACTGACATTCTGGCAATTTGCACTTAAATAGTTTATGCACCCGCATATACTTGCACACAAGCACAGTGCAAGTCCTTGAATTAGCTGAGTATAAAGGACCTGATCCTACAGTCCTCATGCACATCAATATCTCTCTTGTTTCTTTGGACTTGACCAGTTTAAAATGTCTGTAAGAGAGGTTCTCAGAGAAGAGCACCAGCTTTTTGACAGCTAAAACCAAAGCTCCTGTAAAACCAAGATGCAGCAGTTAGTAAAGAGTTTCTTTAGATGCAGGTGTCATCAAAAATGTTGTAGAACCAGCTTTTCAAATAGGCCACCTGTGTTTATGCATGTGCACAAACACACATACGTGCACACAATCGTAAGTGTAGATCACCGTGTGTGTCTCTCTCTATTTATATATTTTTTTAGGCATATCATTTGAAATCAAGATATTCAGGCATATGATTTTAAATCAAATTTTACCCTTCTCATGCTCAACACATTCTTCTAATTTGCATCTAGCTTTACAAATACTGCTTGTGAGTAGTGATAATTCACCTGTTACAAAATTGTTTTTTGATACCATGCTGCCATGTCATCAAATCTAGTACAAATGCTCACATTTTGAATCTTTATAGGCAGCAGTTTCATGAGCACAAACTTATTAAACTCTGCCTTGAAGTCTAGAATAAGGTGTCAAACACTCTGAGTAATTATTCTCTCCTTAGAGAACAGATTATTTCGTCAACCAGACCTGCAAAAATCATGCAGTACAACATGAACTTGGATAGTGCAAGGCTGGTATGACACTGCAGCCTTTTTTTACTAAGCTAAGTTGCATATTTGGCCATAAAAGCAGATTGTTCAAAATTGATGAAGTGCTTTTATACAGTTTACTGGCCTTTATACAGGCCCCAGGTGTTCCTCTCTTTGGAATTAAAAAAAAACCAAAGCACTTTGTCATATAAAACCAGACAGAGATCAGGCCTCTTAAGAAATTTTGGAGATTACTGTAACAAAGATATGTCTTTCAAAAATTGAAAATTATTTACTTTTATTGAAAACTATTTCACTGCATGACTTCACAGTGTTGGAAGTAGAAAGTGAAATATATTTGTATATTTTGCTTACTGTATAATCATGCATGGTTCTGTTTCTTTACAAATATGGGATGAAGTCCTGTCATACCCATCCTGTAATGGAAGAAACAGGATGTGAAATTGAGTAAAGAAAAGTGAATTGCACAGTTTTTTTAATCAAACTGCAGACAACAGAAAACTTTTAAAGATTTGGGAATTTTTAAATTTATTAAAAAATTTTAGTTGTTATTACTTAGTACTTACTAATTCTTACACTGAGTACCCAATTGAAAATATTTTACCACCCTTTATTAGCACAGCATTTCTGACATGCAGTAGAAGCAATCTGCTTATAATCATGTTAACCTACTGATGTGTGATAGTTTAGCTTTAGAAGGATGAGTAATACCTTTGTATTTCATCACCCATTATTTTCCCCAAATTTATCAGCCAATATGATAAAAAATTATCCTCTCCAATACTACTTTACACAAATGTGGCATTCTCTCTAGAGGGACTTCTGGGGAGTGAAGCTGTGTTGTTTTAAGGTTGCATCAGAGTGAGAACAAGGTGCTTCATTTTGTGACTTCTGCCATTGTTTTATGTTTCTCGAGTGTCTCTTCAATACAAGCATTTTCAATGAGCAAATTACCACTCTGAGGGCCAAAGCCACTGTCAGCTTCTCTTGTGTGTTTCTCAGAGTGTGATACTTATTTATGATCTGTTGTATTTGCCAAGGTTAGGTTAACTTTTTCCTACATTAACTGATAAACCTAAAAAATAGGCAGTTTTTATTAACCAAGTAAATGCAACAATTTGTGCTTTTTCAATGAGGAATTTGAATATTGAATGAGGATGTTGTTTGCTTTTTTTTTTCCTCTGAAGTGTAGTAGTTCAGATGGTGTCTTTTTCCCTCTGCTCTGCATAGCAATAGTTTGGAAAAGATGATACAAGCTGCAAGACCTAAAGCAGTGTCAAGGAGTGATAGCATTGTAGTATCTTTTTTTTAAAAAAAATTGTTGAAGTTTCTCCTTTTGGCCTACAGAGTCAGAGAAGATGGTCAGTGTCCCCAGAACTTAAATCCTTTCTCTCTGATAAATTCAGAGACCATTCCACATAAACTAATAGTGACTGTCAGGGGATAAGCCATTTCAGGTTAGAGGAGAATCAAGCACTTTTTTTTACTGGCATGTAAAATAACTATTGAAATCCTGAAGTCAGTTGTGAAAATGCCAGGAATTTTTTGGAACCAGCATAAAGCCCTCAGGGATTTGTGGCAAGCAATGATTCTGCACTGGTCAGTGAAATACCCTGAAAAGTCTTGACAGTCTTCTGCATGTGGATTTTCCATTTGCCTATAAGCAGAATTTTTCAGAAAAATCAAAGCCAGAAATACTTCTGCCATTTATTACCATGCAAAATAACATAAAGGAATGTGAAACCATCAGAGATTTCTAGAACTGAGGGTCCAACCAAGCTGTTACTCGTGATTTGAAGTTAGTAATCAGGTTGATTTTTTAGATGGTCTCTTTTATCCTAATTCTGTTTTCCTGCATTTAATTATTTATGCCTAATATTTGGAGGGCAGAATTTCTCTCATTTTTGGGTGCTGATAGAGTTGTTCAGCTGCTGTTACAGGCAGTGGGATTCAGGAAAAGAGGAAGCATTTGTTGTTTTGTAGGGAATCACTTCTTTTTAGTAAACCTTTTAGAAATGCACTACTTTTTGTTTTAAAAATAGCTGTAGAAGACCGGTGAAATGCAGTCAGACAAACTGCTGTTACTTCCATGTTAGCACTTTCACTTGTTAGTAGCTGCAAAAATGCCTGCATTTCTGTCCTCTCCATCTCTTCTTCTTTCCCTGCCATATCTTTCCATCTTACACACACTCGTATCCACACTCCTTCTTTCTTGAACAGAAATGTACTGGCTTTTAGTTTCCCAACTTTAAATTGATTAGACCGCATTAATTTTTAAATAAGTGTCACATATCCTTAACCAAGCGCTAAAAGGTTGAGAAGGCTTCACGGTATAAAGTCTGATCCAAAACTCAGTGAGAAGAATTTTAAAAATGTGGGCTGCCCTTCATTAGCCCTCATGATATCTCCTGACAGGCAGTGTGTGCGTGTGCTGCCATGCCAGGCCAGGGCAGGACCAGCTGCCATGCACCATTTACCCTCTGTCAGCAGCTTCACTCGCAGCCCGGGCAATACTGTACACACGAGTCTGTCATGCGTCAGCATCAATTAGGCTCAGTTTGCTGCTCTTGGGAAAAGCAACAGCCCTGCTATTAACCATTTTATTTCTTCCCTCCTCCCCCAATCACCATTTGACTCCCCAAGCGAACTGTTGGATTTGGCAGAAGTGTGGTCGTGGCTGTTCTCGCAAACAGCAGGTTTGGTTTGAAGTGACGCACTAATTCGGGTGAGTTTGCTTCACTGCAAGGAATTTGATTTATTGGTACTATTATTTAAACAGGGAAGTTACATACAACCTGTGCACTTCCAACCCGGTCAGATTTTCCCTTTCATTTGCTGTGAAGAAGTGTTGATGTCTGCCTGTCTGTCTGTCTGTCTGTACACATATCTACCCATCCACATGCACACACCGACTGTAAGCTTTAAAGTTATCACAAGGCCAAGGTGCTAAAATATTTCATTAAAACTGTATCTTGTTGTATTATATACTCAATATGTTTCCAGTTTTCCAGTTGTAGATATGCCCTTGCATTGTTGTTTTTCTGGGCATTGTTGTTTGAATTGATTGTTGCTGAAATTTCCCCGACTTTGTGAGAAACCAACATGTGTGGTCATGCCTAAATTTGAGTCACTATTTTGTGGCTTTTCACCGCTGTTACGAAGGGGGTGGGGAGCAAGACCACCCATGGTGTGTCCTCGTCAAGCAGCGCCGTGAGCAAATGGTTTCAGTGGTGTGCAATGAGTGCTGAGAGAACAACCTCTTCTGGCAGAGTTTTCCAGCACTTCCCTCCGTCCCCCCCTCCCCAAAATACAGCTTCTTCCTCCGTGTAAGTATAGAACACCCATGACTATTTATATAATAAAAGAGCTACTGTGTACTTTAGTGGATAGTTAAAGACATTTTCACAGGTCTGTATCCACATGGGATTTGTGGAGACTTATAGGCCTGGTCAGTTTGTAAAATCGTGATAGCCCAAGAGACTGTTGTCAGATGTTGGTAACAAGACAGTGTTTGAAAGGAATAAAAACAATATAAATCCTGTGAGATCTGTGGCAGCAGGATGGGTTCTAATGGAGAGGAAGACAGGGTCGACCACCACACAAGAGAACAAGGAGAAGAAAGTGTTTTTTCTCTTTCAAGCTTGCAGCACCAGCAGGGGTAAGCAGGTTTCTAAAAAGAATCTCATCAGCGGATCAATCCAGTGTAACAGATGGAGTGCACAGATATTGGCTATCAGATTTCCATCGCATGTGGCAAACAAATACATTGTTGCAACTGTTAGCAGCAAAACTTTCCCTTTTTTTAACATCATAATTACCAAGAGTTGAAAAGAGCTGTGGGTTAATGATTTCCTAACAATAACTATGGGGAGTTTGGGGGATTGTAACTTCCCCAAGGAATACATTAGCAGGAGATATAAAGTCTCTGAGCATCTTGAATGCAAGGGTTTGAATCTGCAGAAATAACTGCTTATAGCAGTGCATTTTGAAGAGTGGAAATTTCCTAGGAGAGGGGGACTGGACTGGATCTTCATCTGCTGTAATTGGCAGGTTTGCATTGAAGACAGTGGGGACAAACCAGTCCTTACCAGCTAAAAGTTTTGGGCTTTGCTGCCTTTGTCAAACCACTTTTCAAACCATTTGGGATGTCTGAGAATGGTTCAATGTATGCACAGTTACAGGCAAGGTGTGAGGCTATGAATTAATTTCCCAGTGTCATTAATATTGCTGGCTTTATTTAGAAGTTAGTTTTGTTAAGTGTTGATGTAAAAATCAGAGTGCAAATATTATAGGATGGTTTAAGTTGGAAGGGACTTTTAAAGATCGTGAAGTCCAGCCCCTAAATATGTCAGAGTCTCAGCATCTTCTGCACTGATTCATTAATCCTGGAACAGAGAGTGTGAAAGTGAAGTAATGAACGAGCAACCCCATTGAGGATGTCTTGAATAATATGACTGTAGGGACCAGCAAAAAAGAATCAAGCCCTGGATCTTGACAAAATTATTACAGTTCTAGATCTACTATGAAGCTTCTCATTATTGAGCATAAAGCTTCCCAGTCTTTCTGTGCCTGTATTTCCCAACTTGTCAAGGAAGCTGTTTAAGGCAGGGGCTAACTTTTTATCCCTTGTATAAGGTATGATTAACCTAGTTACACTGAATGACTACAATTACACATCATTGAGGAGGTTTAAGAGTGATTCTGCTCCAAGTAAACCAAGTATCCAACTGAAGAATTATCACATCTACCTTGACTTTAAGTATCATTGAGTTTCTAGCTAATATTTTTGTTCACAGTGTTTCTGATCTTAGAGGTCTTTCTCACAGGAAGAAAGGAATTTGAAGAAGTAGAGTGAAAAGTGCAAATGTTTGCATAGTGTCTAAAACAACAGAATAGACGCATTTTTCGGCATGTATTACATTGTTCATTAGTTTTAACTCATGCTCTAAGCTTGCTGTATTTCATCAGTACTTGACCCACCCCAAATTAAAAGTGCATTCAGAATTAGAAATTTCTATGGAAAGCCCCCACCCCAAAGCATTTTTTTATTTCAGTCTCCTCTTTGGTTCCAAGAATTCTAAAACAAAATCCAAAATAGCATTTACACCCTTGCTTCCTCCTAAATGCCTCATGTCCTTCTGGGCCTACTTTCTTTGCACACTAACCCTGTAATTCTAGCTCTGCAGGAGCCCTGGTGCCTTTATAGTATCATAACCAGCCTTTACATGTCTGTCTAGCTACTGAATAACCTTGCTTCTGGGAAGAAATAACTACACACCCAGCCATGCCACTCTTTATATGCCTATTAATTGAACCCTGCCTTCCTTTTGTCTCCCAAAAGATTGAAAGTTAGCAGTCACTCCCTGAACACCTCTTGCACCAAGAAAAACATTTGTGATTTGCCCTATTTTCTCACAAGACCCAAAGACGCCTTACCCATAAATCTTTGAAGTATGAGAGGGATGTGGAAATAGGTAGATATTCACTTAATACTCAACAGCTCTTGTCGCAGTCCTCAAAGTAGGAATGTGAGGTGTGCAGAGAGCATCTTGTACCCAAAAGTACAGTTCTCTAATCACAGAAGTACATAAAATTCTCTCTTTTGGGATGTATTATTTTCCTTGCCTTGGAGTGCTGTGGATCCAGGCCCTGACGTGCCCACTAGCCTGTGAAGTGTGATGGTGTCAGGACACCTGCAGTTTATGTAAATACTTACAGAGAACCCTATTGAAGGCACTGGCAAACCTGCAATGCATGTAAAGGAGGGCTGAGAGGGTCCTTCTGGAATTAAGCATTCTTGAATCGGAGTTGTGCTTTTTCATAAACTGCCTTTGTGGAGACACGAGTATTAGTGATGAGTGACTTTGGTGAGCATTCTCATCCATCCACCTGACGGAGCAAAAATTCCTTGCTAGAGGCAGCATGTTTGGAGGGCTTAGGTGAGCTTGATAAACTGGGCAACTACATGACAACGTCATTAGGGACGTAAATAAAAGAGTTTAAGGAAAACCGTGATAACAGGAATCATAAATTAACAGTCAGATGTTGGCAGAGTTTCACTAAAGGAAGTAAGCAGACTGTGTGTGGTATTTATGGATTACATGTATGTATGTAAATATGCATTATGTTGTGATTGAAAGGAGAGCTAGTAGGCTTAGCATGAATGGGTTGTTTTTACCAATTTAAGTTGGTTTTGGACATACTAACGTAAATATTTATTCTCAACTGACATCAAAAAAACAAGGATATGAATTTGGCAAATAGACTTCTCTCTAGAGAAGCCAATGTGGTTATGTAAGTGAATTTGACTGAAGGTAACAGAAAGAGCATTAGCACTTTCAGGTAGACTATGCTGTTTCTGAAGTAAATTTTGATATATCATAGCCAGACATCTACCTCCTACATCTACTTGCCTCAAATGAGATATTTTGTTACCTAGTAGTAGTGCATCCAATTGTTTTCAAGGAAAAAAACCCCTACGTTTATGAAACAAAAGGTTATTTTTAGACTTAGAAAAGATTTGGCTTAATGAATAACCAAGGTACCATTATGTATGTCCTTTGTTCTGAAATACCATTGAAATAGTAATATTAAGCTCCCTTTGTTCTCATAATCTCTGGTTTGAAATACAAATGGAATTTAAGATGTTAGGTTGGTGGGTTTATTCAAGAAAATAAAGCCTAAAGGAAGTTATGCAGCGGTGCTCTAGTAGTACATTACTGTTATAGATAAAAAGCATGTGTACCTTTCCAAACCCATTTTGGGTCTGAAGCAAAGCGTGGTTCAACTGGAATTTAAGACTGAGGCTATATTAGGAATCAAATGCCCCCACTGGAATAGCTTTTTAACAATTTCCATCTTTGCAAACATTAACCAGTTTACTTTCAGTTCAATTGCATAAAGTAAGAAACTCAGTTTTGCAAACAGTCCAAGCAAGACTGAGAAAGCCTAAGAAAATTATTAAAGATCTCAGAAAAGCCAGTTGGCCTTGGAGTTCTGTAGCTTCTGGTCTGTAGCAGTTAAAATGGAAATTTCATGTTTATAGGCTGCAAGTTATAAAGTTAAAAGTGAAAAAGTACACAGTAGTAAGGCCAGGTCTGTACAAGCATCTTTACTTGTGTAATAACTGTAAATGTTGTATGTGTGTGATGGGAATAGAAATCCCATGATAAATGAAGCTGCAAATAGCCTGAAATCTCACTGGAAGTGGTTAGCTGGAAAATTAATAACAATTAGAATTTGACAAAGCACGAGTGGCAAATGAGTTGCATTCCTTCTTCCTGAAGGAAGTTGTAGAGGAAATGTGAACACCTGATGTAGAAATGTTTGCCAGGTCATTAAGTTCAAGAGAAGGATCAGGGGACCAGAAAAATTTGGCTTGAATGCTTCATTACGTGCATTTGAATGACCTCCAAATAGCTTAAACCCATATTCAGAAGTGAAACAACATATAAACAAAACGGGGGGATTACTGTGAGACAAGAAAACAAGAAGGAAAAGTGGACACAATTTATCTCTAGTGTAGAACAACTTATAAAAGGGAGCATGGTCTAGTGCAGGGGACAGAGACAGGAGGCTCATGGGCTCCAATCTGTTCCAAGCCACCGACGCCGTCTGACCCGGGCAGGTCACTTGACTTCTTTGTGCTTCTGTCAATCCAGCTGGAAAATTGGGTAACAAAAGCAAGACCTTGCTGAAAAACAGATGCTCCATCAGAGTTGAGCTGTCCTGGGTAAACAAATTACAAAACATTGATAGATACCATAGTAAAACTTAGATGGGTCTGTGGTGTCAGTAAGGAAGAATGAGCGATGTGGGAAAGATCCAGCTGGCAGTGCTGGGTTCCTGAAGAAAGCGATTTGTCTCCGTGTTCAGAGGTGAAATAAGGAGCTCACAGGATGGACACAAAACTGGTTTGTGTTGGAAATCAGAAACTGAGAAAGACAAGGGTGCTTGGAGTCAATGCTGCATAAGATCTGGTTTCAAATTGCCCGATGTGTGGAAAAAAAGGTAGTAATTTATTCCTTATAGTGAAAATTTAAGTGCTAAAAGGCTCTGAGAGATGAGCATCCTGTAATTCATGGCCGGATATCTGGATGGGAACATCAGAGACTGCATGTAATTCACTGGTCTTGCATCAGAGGAGTGTTTCAGAGCTTTAAGGAGACCTCATTTGAAATCATACAGCCTTTAATTTATTTTATTTTTTTAATTTCCCATGAATTTACATCTCAGTCTTGGATCTCAACCTTCAGAAACGTGTTTTATAGAAGCCAACTGGATAGGCTTTGAAATTAAACTAAATCTATGGACTCAGGTTTTGTTGGAGATAGAGCACTGTGTTTGGAAAAAAGGTAATAAAGCATAACTTCCAGATCTTTGGATTACAGGTGTATGACACAGTGGCATTCTAAAAATGTTTGGCAGTGTGCTGTACAAGAGGAATGTATTCATTTTACTATTGTAAATTACTTTTTCAGTATGTGTAACAATCAAAAGTGCATAAATTTGATATGAAAAATTATGTTGATTTTGATATTTTTAAGGAAAAAAATCTCTGGGTTTTGTATAACAAATAAGCCCGTAGAAAGAGGATTCAGAAAATTGAAGTTAATTTCTTGGCTCTGCTAATAGTAAATGAGTTCTTTGGCATGCCATTTTGTTTCTTTTTGCCTCCATTTCCCTATCTGGAAATTGGAAGTAAGAATTCTCACCTCTTTGTACACAGCCACTGATGAAGAACATCAGGTAAGAATTAGGATGAAAGTAAACTTGTGTTGTTCACGTTTCATTGCAATGAACTAGGAAGCAGCCTTGTGTTATTAATTTCATTGTGTTATTTGTATTTTTGTCCCACTGACTCATGTGCACGTGGAAGAAGGAAAAGAGGAACAGCTACATGTATACTCTTCAGCTGGAAAAGGATGTTGACTACACTACCAGCACACTTGACTTTTTCTGGCAAAGCTACACATTAAGTGCAGTTCTGACAGTCTTGAGACACTCGTTCAGCATGAGTTTTACCACATTTAAAGACTTAAATAAACACCCAAAACCTGCTGTTCCATGGTAGCTTGGGATGTATTAAAAATAGTTGTTCTTTGGCCTTTCTGATACTCAGGATGAGACAAGGTTGGTTTGAAGACACCAAGATGCTTAGAAAGATCTTGAGCAGGATGAAATAATGTGTGCATCCTAATCCGTGAGCCTTAGGGTGGCAGATCATTTTGGAAGGAGAGATATTGAAAAGTCACACTATTATTTAAGTGGAAAAATATTTCCAATAACCTGAAGTGTGCTTTTTTAGGAGATCTCCAGCAGGTCGTTAGTTTCCTGTCCTCATACTTAGTCTTGGCAAGGAAACTTTTTTGCTGGGAGATGTGTTATTATGGCAGCAATGGAATTGCTTTGAGAAGCATCCAAAAACAATCTGAAAAGGTGTACAGAAAAATGCTAAGTTCTCTGGGCACAGTAAGACTGGTGTTTTCTAATTCTGCAACCATGTTAAGACTTACCTGTCTTGTGGGCTGCCGTGTTGTGGGGTGAACCCCTTTGTTTTGGTCACACAAGGAAGTGTGTGTGTTTCCTGAGAACACACTGCTCTGTCAGACAGGCCATGGGAGCACAAAAGGAGTGAAAAATCAGAGGTAATAAATTTACTGAGTTCTTCGATTTTGATATATTTATATGATTTTTTTCCTAGCTTCAGTATTAAGTCTGTTCTTACTTATCTTGTGAATACACCAACTTCTTAACTTGTTATATGTTGTTGTGTCTGGGATAAAGTTAATTTTCTTCATGCTGGTATGGAAGTGTGTTTTGGATTTGTGCTGAAAACAGTCTTGATAATATGGAGATGTTTTCAGCAGAGTTTACACAGTATAAAGTCTTTTCTTCTCCTCACCTCTCACCACCGGTGAGCAGGCTGGGAGTGCAAAAGCCAGGACAGCTGACCCCAACTGACCACAGGAATATTCCATGTCCTATGGCATCATGCTCTGCACATAAAGCTGGGGGAGGAGAGGGAAGGGGAGACATTTAGAGCAGTGTTCATCTTCCCAAGTGGCCATTACACACAATAGAGCCCTGCTCTCCTGGAGATGCCTGAACACCTACCTGCCCGTGGAAGGCAGTGACTCAATCCCTTGTTTAGCTTTGCTTGTGTGAGTGGCTTTTGCTTTCCCTATTGAACTGTCTTTATTACAATCCCTGAGTTTTCTCATGTCTCCTCTTCTGATTCTTCCCCACATCCCATCAGGAGGGGAGTGAGTGAGTGGCCGCATGGGGCTGAGTTGCCGGATAGGGTTAAAGCATGGCAGTCCTCTTTGGCACCCAATATGGGGCTCAAAGGGTTTGAGATAATAACAGATTGACCAGAGCATATTAGAAGGGATTTATATCTGTTAATGGTTGTGGGTCATGATATTGATTCATTTGTTCTTGATATTAGTTTATCTGATCTGCACCATGCGCTTTTTTTTCACTGTACGTGTTAAAGATTGGTGTTGGCTTTTCAGTTTGCTGTGCTCTGTAGTGATTAGTGATGTTTTGCCTGGGAGATTTGTTGTTAAAACACTGACCTAAGCTTAATCTGGTATTTGGGCTCTGTACTGAAGCAACTGCTGTACTCTGGGTACCATCTCATGCAGACAAGTAGGAATTACCATTCTTTCTCTGAGAAGTTGGGGTTTTTTTGTGGAGGGATTACAGAATGTCACCTTTACTACCTTTGTCTATGATGTTTTCTCCCTCCTTACAAGACCTTCTTAGTGCCTTGAGCATCCTTGGATAGTTAAAATACTTCCACTGGTATTTCTTAGGAATAATGCTTTGGTTCTGTCTAACATTAACAAGCCCAGGAATATGGCCCAGGCTTCACGAGGGGATGGCAGTGGGTGGCACAGCTGTGGGAGAATATGGGCAGGTGTCTAGAGAATTTCTTACCTGCAGTGGTGTGGAACTCTGTTCCTGAAAAATTACAGGATCCTGATGAAGTGATAGAATGCTCGGGGCAAAAAAGTGCTGTGGCTGTTCCAAGGAGGCACAACTCAGAATCATGGAATTCCTAATGCTGGTAAAGACTTTTAAGGTCATCAAGTACAACCATTACCCTAGCATTGCCCACATGTTCGCTGCTAACCCATGTCCCCAGGTGTCACATCCACATGTTTTCTGAACATTTCCAGAGATGGTGAAACTTTTTGCACTGTGCTGGGCCCTGGCCAGCACCTACCAAACACTGCTCCGTATTATGCAGTCCCTCCAGGAGACTGCAATAGCAAAAACATCTCTGTAGTATCAACACTGTTTCCAGCACAAACCCCAAACACAGTCCCATACCAGCTACTATGAAGAAAATTAACTCTATCACAGCCAAAACCAGCACAGCATGATTAAGTTCCTAAATACAGGCAGTCAGAATGAGGAGGTGTTTTTGTACTTACAAGGCAGAGAGCTGTATTTGGTCACAAAGAGCTGTGTTCAGTTTGCATCTCTGCCAGAGGCATCCCAAGTGATCCTGTCTCTGTCTCTGAGTCTTGCAGGGTTTTTTTTGTTTTTTGTAAGGACTAGGATATCAGACAGTTTTTTTCCTAAAGATAGCTGTGATCTCTCTTGTTGATTTTCAGCTGCCATGGTCTGGAGTGGACTTTATCCAAGTATATTTTATGATACCTGGGACAGTATTGCTCCTGTTTTGTTTAAGCCTACCTTCTAAATCTTGTAATAGTGCCATTAGAGGAAAATGTCCTCTACTGGGAGAAACGCTGCCTAAAGCATGAGGCAAATACTGCCTTTGCCAGTGCACCTGGCAGTAACAATAGACTGTGAACTACAAAGGATGACATACTGCAATTAATTTGTGCATGAGCTATTCAAGATACTCTCTAAGTGATTGGGGATGGTTTTGATATCTTTGTATCTTTTAGTGTCAAAAGGGATCAGTTTAGAACTGAGCTTAGAACAGTTAAAGGGGCAATGATGGGGCTATGCTCCTGTTGGCAAAACTTACTCTAATTTGCAGTCATCTGTGTCCTGTCCTTCTCAAGCCATCCACAGGGACTCCTATGCCGAGTGCACTGGGCTTATTAGTCTGTCACATGTTGCCATGCCCTGGGTGACTGTCCATAAGCAGTCACAGCAGAGGTGGGCACTGTGCCATGCAGGCATCACAGCACAGTCATAGTCTGCACTGAGGAATCAAATAAATTACAATAACTGGAGTTTTCACTTTGTTCCTAAAATTCACTCCTTGCATAACTAATTCTGTGTGATGACGAGCTGGCCCTTCTCCTTGTTTGAGTCTGACCAATTGCCACAAGGTAAAATAAAATAGATCACTAACCGGGCATTGCTCTTCTAGGGTGTCATGGGGATGTTATGTGGTTGCAAAGGCAGAGGGCAGGTGGTCCAGACAGCTGCAAATGGAAAGGTTTCACAAGCCAGTCTTCTATTAAGAAGTGATGCAATTATGAAATGGTTTGAGGACCTCTATATTAACCCATAAAGCAACAGACACTCTCAGAGGGAATTGCCTTCTCACTGACTTTGGCTGCTGAGCTGCATTTTCTACCCTCCGTAGGAGCATCTCTTTTATAATGCATTTCTGTATATTTCTGTCTGTGATAGTGAACCATGTCATCTGCTATGAGTAGACTGAAATGGGATGAAGTTAAAAAGAAAAAGAAAAGGTTTGCAGTAATTTCAAGGCACAAAAATGATGAGTAGAGACTGGAACTGGCAGTAGTCAAACAAACCAGAGATAAGGGCTTCTAAGCCAGTCTGGGCATACCAACTTGTGCTGAAATGTTTTCTGTCACGTGTAGGTTCAGGCAGAGAAAGCTGGGTAAGTCCATTAGCATTGCCTTGGATGGTCCAGCAGCTGAGCTGCTACATGGCTCTTCCACAAGGACTTGGTTTTCCAGGACAGCGTTGTGGCTGCTGTGAGCATCAACCCTGTGCTTGCAAGTGCAGAGCAGACAAAGCAAATACAGCAGAGCTTGAATCCTGAGTGAGGCAGGAGAGGTCTCATGAAGGGGGAACTGTTTGGGGTTGATAAAGTTTCATCAGAAAGATTTAAGTCCTGGCTCTGGCACAGTGCTAGGGAGAGGCTCTAAGCAGGCCAAACCCCACGTCTCTGTTTCTCATCCAGCTGAACAATACAGTGACACTTGTCTTCCCACGGGAAGGCTATTGAGACCTTTGGCTGAAAGTCATCCTGCAAAGCATGGGTGTGAAGCTGCTCGTGTGCTGATATGTGAAGTTGGCTGTTTGGCCCTTAGCCAGACGTGCACATAAGTCCCTTTGGAGGCAGCAGGACTTAAACATGTGCTGGAGTTTAAGCATGTGCTGAAATGCTTTGTAAATGCAGGTCTTTGTGACTGATGATACTTATGTGGTAGGATGATGACGATCATGATCTTGGATATTTCTGAGAATGCTTTGTCTTTCCCATTAAAAAAAAAAGTTTCTGTGGCTCTGCACTTATTACAATGGTATTTTAATGAAGGGGTTTTTTGTATTTTAGTAAAGGCACAGCTTGTATGGGCTTAGGCTTTTATAGATCTTCTTGAAGGGAGAATGGTAAAGGAGAAGAAGAAATCTAATTGAAACACTATCTGTTTGGGGGCTGAAAAGGAACCATTACAGTGCATAATAAGCAAAACTCACTCAGAAAAAAAAGAACTTACTGGTATTACTAGAAGGAGGTTAAAAAGTTGATTATAGAAGCTGAGCTTTACAAATAAGAGTGAATTCCAAGCCAAGGTCTCTGAAATGCCAATTACAGTCACTTAAGTACATGGGGGCAAGCTGGGCTTTAGCTGGGAGAGTTAATGAGCAATTTCATAACGTGCTATATATCACTTTAAGAAGACATGATAAATTGCCTCTAATGGTATTGTGTGTATAAGTGGGAGCTGGTTTTGCTCGGTGTTCAGTTCTGGTGATTGGGTGGTACACCTGGAAAGACTTGTATTTTAATGGGCCCTTTTTAGCACTTTTGCACCTCGTATGTTCTGGATTATGTATGATTGATGGCCTTGAATGTATGGGAAGGAAAGATATGTAGATCTTAATGCTTTTAAACCATTTGTTTTCCAGTCTCTCTAAAAGGCCTCTCTGTTTTCTGGGTAATGGTTTATACTTCTCAAGTAAACAGAGGTACGGTTCTGGGACTTTGGCTTTTAACACTATAAATCCAGTGGGTTTTTATAGGAGGGTCATTCAGTTTACAGTGCACTTAAGAAAAGATAGCTGTTTTCATACTAGTCATTAAAGACAAATAAGTAGGTGGTTTGGTAGATAATTTGATGCATGAAGTAGATTTTTTAAAAATACAAATCCGGAGTTTGCTTGGCATTCATTTAGTTCACATTTCATATGATGAGTAAAATTGCTTTCTGCCCTGGGTCACATGAATGTCTTCACAGTCAGAACCTTTCTGACTCCCCCTTCTCTGGCTGGACCCCATCCATGCTTACTTTGCCCAAAGGGGTTGCTGCTGTTGAGCAGCATTAAATCATTCTCCTCTCCCCCTCTAACCTGGGGAGAGACAGACTCAAACTGGAAACCAAACCCAGGCATTCCATGTGGGAATTCAGCCATTGGCTGCAGGCTGGCCTGGCTGTAGAGTTTCTTCTGTGCCCTCCAGAGGGATGGGAAGAGAGGACTCTGGGATAAGCATTGATTCCTGGGCAGGATTAGTGTTAAGCTGTTGCTTGTTTTCAAGCATCTGCATGAGCCTAAAGCCCAGTGAATCTCCTGCATGTTTCTTATGTGTGCAGAATCTGGTTCTTCTGAAAGGAAAGTTCTTAACACTGGCTGGAGCAGAGCATGGTGCTGAAGTGCTGGGGTGGGCATCTGTTGCAGCTTCTTCCATGGGAAGGTCCTGAGACCTTTTGCCCCTCAAAACCTTAGGCAGATTTCATGCTGTATTAGCAGGAAAAGTACAAACTAACTTATAGTGCCGTGTAGTGTTATTAATACTGTGGTGTTGAAAGGCAAGTGCATTAACCCCTGCTGCTCCATGCTTTAATATATTTCTAATTACCACTCTTTTCCCTGTGCCTTGTCATTAGTACCTGAATTTTTCAATTTGTGTCTTTTTCAGACTTCTGTTGATGCCCAGCATTATCTGTAAAGCAGTGCCTCCTCTTAGCTGGATTGCTGGTTTCTATTTGTAAAATGAAATACAAAGCAAGCAAATCATGTAGCATTTCTTACCTGTGCTGTTGTTTGTTGGCCTAGGACTGAAAGTGCACAGATGAGATGTAAAGATCAGGGCTTCCCTCACTGTCTTAAGCATTTAATGTATGAGTTGCTCAGGAGCTGGACTGATATGCTGTAGAATAATAAAGCACAGCTTAACCTGTATTTCTCAGTTTCACGTGCCTATGTCTTTACTGTCAAGTGGGATGTTCAGCTGGGGAAAGAGATTAGATGACTTTACAATGCTTTTGCATTTTAAATTAATGTTTGCTTGTTAAAAATAAATTTCTGACTAATTGCACTAAGGTAATTTGCACCCACCTCCAACAGCTTCATATATTTAGTTCCCACTTTTTGCAGGTATTTAATAAAAAATTAATAAGATGAGGCTGCTGTGTGTTAGATATGGTGTGTCAGGGTCATGGAGGCAGGTGGGTGTGCAGTGAGTGCCACCAGGAGTTACGTGCCTCTGCAGCATCGTGACCTCATCCCACTGCACAAACCCACCATGAGAGGCAACCCCCATTCCCAATATTAACAGTGACACCAGGCAAGAGGGAGAAATGACGAGCCCCATGTTATGAAGGACATAATTAAATGACTTTCTCAGATGCGTGTTGGAACGAGGAGCAAAACCCAGTTCTCCAAATCCAGAGGTGATGCTGTGAGCACAAGACCAGCTTTTCTGGTGGCAGAGGGAAGCTGGATTTTGTGACAACTTGTGAAATTATTTGTTGAAAATATATTTTAAGCTGCCATATGTGTATAGAGTCTGTATTAATTTGAAACTGAGTTGAAAATATATTTTAAGCTACCATATGTGTATAGAGTCTGTATTAATTTGAAACTGAGTTACTAAACTGGTTACTAAACCACTAGAGTCACATGAATAGAAATAAAGGTGTGCAGAGGACGTACTCTACCAGTTTTTTGCTTTCATGATATTTATATTTAAAGTGCAATTCTACTACCTGGCTGTTTTTAACTGCAAAATATAGATGCCCAACTTAGCTTTCTACTGTAGTGCACAGCAATTAAATGCTTGGAGAAATGCAAAAGAGAAAAAGAAACTTAACTTTCGTAGCTTGGTAGCTTACATGTGATAAAAAGAGTTGTTACTCTTGATAATGCTTTGGAAATAAAAGGCAAATTTGTTACTTCAAGGTTGAAATATTCCTGTTTAGTATTTAGATAGGATGTCTCATTTGCTTGTGGGAGTTTATCCTCAACATCCCTGTGTTCAGTGATATTGTTATTGTTATCTCAGTTAGGGTTTGAGCACAGTTTGGATGCTGCCTGTCCCGGATTTCATAGGCACACATGAGCATCCTCTGCCTGCCCAAAAACCTTCATGTGGAAAATAGGGTAATGATTGTCTTTATGGTCTTGAACCTCCGCCTCGTGAGTCCAGAAGAAACTGACAGTGTGTAAGGAGGGCTGTGAAACTCAGGCTGATGGGGGCTTGATGTTTGCTCAGTGCCCAGCAGCGTGGGCTGCTGAAGATCAGGTAAAAGCAATCCAGAGTGACCTCCCCAGGGTCAGGCTGTGCCTTGCCTCCAGAGACAGGAACTGAACCCAGCTCTCTCAAGTGTCTCAACTGCACTAAGTAAATCAGGTTTTTTTTTTCCATAATATGTTTAAACATATACTCTGTACCACAGTTAAGCACAATGAGGTATCTTACCTCTTTAGGGGGAAAAAAAAAGCCTAGGAGCTATCTTAGGAAGGGGGAAGAAGCAAGATAGACAACTTGAAATCCAACCCTCATATGAAAGTTGCCCCAGGCAATTTTGTTATGTCCAGGGAAGCATATGATATTCATTGCATGGGCCCATCATTAATGCTGACTCTCTGGGAACCTGTCTTATGTTGTTTCCACTTGGGACAGGTTAGCTAGAAAATTGATCCGATTTTATTAGAGAGTCATTTTCTTTGCTGTCTGGCAGTGGTCTCTGAAAAGATGTTTTGGCTTTTTAACACTTGGTGATTGCTCTAATAGGATCTCAGAAGTCCAATGCCCAAACTGAGCCTCACACACAAAACTACTTTTTTTTTTTTTTGACACTAGGGACAGCTTAAAATAGCGCTCAAAGAATCAGTCCCCATTTATGCTGCAGGTGGAACTGTTTTTATTCACTTCTCTTTAATTAAACATAAAATACATTTACATATACAGAGAGTTATTTAACTGTATACAAATGGTGAAATTCAGTGTATGGTTCTGGATTTCTCACAGTTGGCCACTTTGCTGAGCCTTTGATGCAATCACCATTTTCAGTGGTAGTAAATACTGTCTTATTCTCTGTGCTTTCTCTACCTGGATGAGATCTATCTTGCATCCAGACTGAACAAGTTTTGAACAAAAAATAAAAAGAAAAAGAAGAAATCCCATCACTCTTCTAGTTTGGGGGGGGTAAGACCTGTGTGTAATAAAGAAGAAACTTTATTTTGCTTAAAGGTTTTTTTGAAAATTCCCACTTAGCTGCCTATTGATCAAAGGATAGTGGTTTAGTCAGTCTGATGGCTTAGAGGGATAAGATCTGTGAGAAAGAATCTTGCCTCTGACTGGCTTTATTGTGCAGGCAGTAGGGGATTCCTACTAGTAAGTTAAAAAAAAAAAAAAGAAACATAAAATTTGTCTTTGGGAGAAATGATAGTGAGAAACAGATTTTAGGACAGAACAGGTAGAGGTGGAGATTGTAAAAACATTCTCAGAACATGTTTCTTTAAAATTATCTGCCAACAAACCTTTGTAACAGCAACCTGATATTCCCCCAGCCCAGCAGCTGGGGCCACGTGTTCATCAGTGATGTGAGCAGAGGCCACCACCCATGGGGGTGGTGTCAGGATGGAGCCCAGGGTGAGATCTGTGTTAGGATGCGGGGTGGGTTCATGTGAGAGCTCTGGTCCGGGATGAAAACTTGCAGCCTGTAGCAGCTGGTTCTGGTGGTCCAGCAGGATGGGGGGAGGTGTCCAGGACACGGTGAAGGGAATGGACAGGATGCTCTGTGCCTGTTACGGACGTGCTAAGCAGAGCACGGGGGTGATGTGCTGATCAGGGGGCCTCGACATGTTCTTCCAGTCACCCGTGGAACCCACAGGGGGTTAATGAACAAAAGACAAGGCGAGGGAAAAGTAAGGATGCTGTTCCTTAACACAGGTGCCCTCTCCCACTGACTGCTCTTTTAGGTTGACTTAGGTTGAGAATTCAGGCTCAGATCTCTGTTGCAAAGCTGTATGCTGAGCTGTGGCTTATGGTCTACCTTATATAATGACAAAGGATTGTGGTTTTATTGTGATTAACTAATTAAATAAATTTAAATGTGATTCAGACAGATTGCACATTTCTAGCTTTCAGTTCTTGCACCAGTTGAGCGGAACTAGTTTTTAGTAACTAAAGGCAGCATCTTGATGTTCAGAAACTTCCTTAAAGAATGATCTTAGAACCGTCTTTTCTGCCCTAAGTCCCTGTCTGGTTGCACAGAAATCTGTCAAAGATCCTGCAGATATATGAGGTTTCATGCCTTTTCAAAAATTCTTACATTTTTTGCTCTTGGTTTGAGATTGGCTGCAGAGGAAATTGAAATCAGGTTTTGATCCACAGGGACATGGCAAAGATTTTTTACCATATAAAGTGCAACATCAGATGCTACTCTCCTTTCTCCAAGACTTATGTTTCTGCACAGCATATCTGAACAAATTAATTTGTAAAGGTGATGGGCCAGCATTTTGAGCCACTGTGTGCCCCTGAGTCTTCCTCCCTTGTACTGGGGAGGTGGCACCTGAGCACAGCTCAGACAGTGCTCTGCCTGAGCAAGCCAGGCTCAGGGGAAGCTCTGGCTGCAGCTCCCCAAGGGACTGTGCTGAAGTTATTCTGAAGTATAAAATTATGCTTGAACCTGCTTTATAATAATCATGTCCTGAAATAATTTGAATTAACTCTGTTTTAAAGAGTTGAGCATTATAATTTGTATTTACCACAGAAGATTTTTGGCTCTTGCAAATCATGCTAAATGTTTCCCACGTTGCAGGACACATTGGTGATGTTATTCTCTTGGTTTGTTTTAATTACTGTCTCAAAGCACAGAACATGCACATCACCTCCCGTAATTCAAGGTATGTCGTAAGCAGGTGTTTAGCTAAATTTCCATCTTTGGTTGCTTGACGTTTTTTGGTTTGTTCTGTTTTTAAGAATAAGGAAAGTTATAATGTATGTGGACATTATAATCACTGTCTATTTGTCCTTTCTGTCTACCACCTCCCTTCAACCCTTTGAATATTCTTAATCTATTTTATTTTATTTTACGTGCCCTTGGGCATGTAGCATACATTCACAATAAAGTTATCTTAATGACTCCGTGGAGATCCTTTCTGTGACTTCTCTTTTGCAATCCCATCTGCACACTCACAGAATATGGCCAGAAATGGAAAACTGCAGCAGAGTGGTGGTGACCTGCAGCTTTTGTGTGGTACAGAGCTGGCTACAAGTGGGCTATAAAATAAGAATTTATGTTTCAGATGGTCGTCCCTCCGTCTTCCTCTTTTGTCAGTTTACTTGGAAATATTAATTTATGTGCATCAAGACCATGCAACACTATAGGCAGGGCTTCCAGTCAGTCTTAGTGCCAGTCAGCACCAGAATTTTAGCTTTTTATTCCTCTAGGCATGCAGCTCACTGTGCAGCATTATTTTCCCACTGCCGTTATCCATTAGCTTAAGACTTTCATAACCCAGGAGGACACTTAAATCTCTCTTCAATCATTATGCCTCTGAACACTTTCCCCTAATGTCTTGGCTTTCCTTTGGAATCTTTTGTCTTACAATTTTTATCCTGCGTTTACCTGCATTGAATTGCATTTGCCATTGTACAAGAATTTTCCGGAGTTGCTGTAACCCTGTTCATTCTTGATGGTTAAGGTGGTGCTCTGTGGGAAGACAGAAAGGTAAGTGCTGTGCTCCTCAGCCATCTGCCAGATGCAGAGAACAGAGTAAGGGGCACCTCAGTTTTCCAAAGGCCCCTGTGTGTTTCTCAATTCAATACATGTGGGGATTGCCCAAAGCTTTGGTAGCTGAGTGCTGCCGAGCCACACTCGCCTTCATTCTTGTGTCCTGCCACCACAGACGGTCTCACTCCTTAGTGAGGGAGCGATTGCTGTGGCAGGAGCCAGCCTGGACACGGGCAGGTCCAGCAGGAAAGGGAACCAGTGAGGGCAGTACCAGCAGGGCACTGGGAACAGCTGCACCACGGGGCTCTGCCCTGGCTCCCCAGCACAGATGTTGACCGAAAACACGTTCAGAAATTGTCATTAAAGTCATGTGGATTTGCTTATGCATAATCTTTTTTTAAAACAACAAAACAGTTTGTGCTGTCTGCAGGACTCATAGGAGCCAGCTATTTCAGAGTGTTATTTACTTTTGTGATGTTTATCTTTCGCCCACAGGTGGGTGTGAACATCACTGGTTTTAGTGTGCAAAGCAACAACCTAGAACTATTTTTACATCAGACTTTTTTTTTTTTGCCATTTTAGTTTACACAGGCTTTTCTTTTAAGGATCTCTCAGGCCTAAAAAAACCAATGTAGCATAATCTGATGCTTTACAGTTAAGAAGAGGAAATTAAAACACTATGGTTTTCATTTCAGAATTAAGTACTATGGGAAGTAACCAATGAATGTAGCTATTTAAGGCATACAGTATGAATGATTTCAAGTCTTTCATGCCAATCACTTTTCTTTCCCATTTTTGATTAATGAGGCAAAATAAAAATAGAATAAACCTGGGATTTTATATCAGGGATGAATTAAATGAAAACCTAACAATTCAGAGTAGCTTACTCGTCTCTCTGTAAGTGTGGATATTACATGACATATTTTTTATATGTATGATCCTTTTCTTGTTATTTATTTTTAATTGTTTAGCTTAAAATTATTTTCTTCTTCCTCTCCCCTCAGCCAGGTAAGGGTTCCCATTGACTCTAATTCACTGATAAAGGTGTTTCAACTGGTTAATACCTAAAATTCTTGCACAGCCACACCTTTCTCTTCTTAGATGAATGGGATTTTATTTGTGTTTATTCTTTTATTAAAAACTAAATTGATGCTCATTAAAAGCTTATTTACTTCCTGACCCCCTTATTTGAAGGACATATGACTGTGAGATCTTTAAATATACAAGTGTCCTAAGAAACTTAAATGCTGCCATAAGGATAAAGACATCCGTAGCCGATACGACTTCGCCTCTGACCTGCAGAGTAGAAAGTCAGAATCGAGTTCTTTGTCTGGTGGAGCACTGGCAGCCAGCCTCGAGATTGGAAAGATGTGCTTGCTGAGTGAAAGTTCCTTGTGTATTGTGCTGCTTACCTAAGGGTTATATCCAAGACACTCTCTGAACAGCTTGGCTGATTATTGAAAAATGCCTTATAGTAACTTCCAGCCTAAGTTGATCGATATTAGTGCACAGCTTTACATGGGAAGGAGGGAGCTATTTAAACATTGAGAGCCTCCGGGATAACTGTGAATGAAAAAATAATGCAGAACAAATATGTTGAAGGGTTCAAGAGAGAAGACTATCTTGTCTCTGTGCAGGGAGAAAAAAAAAAGTTGTTAAATTGCAGCAGAAAAACTATTTGAATTCACTATTAATAAAGTGAAGGTGGATTTTTCCCTAGGCCAAAAAGAGTGGGGGGGAAATCAAACCCAACAAAATGTAGTGCTCTTTAATGTAGAGAGAAGTTAAGAATCATCTAAACACATCCTCCCGTAGAAAGCTTGCCTTCACTGCAAGTCTCTGAGCTGTTCTTGGTCTGTGGTCTGTACTAAGCTCCTACCCCTGCAGCTCTGGGCCCCAGCTTGGGCTTGCTCTCCCTCCCAAGGAGGCAAAATTCAAAAGTACGGACTTCTGTTCGAGCAACACTAGGAAAAGAAAACCCCACTTCTTTCAACATCTTAGAAGAACATGTGAGAATGTGGAGTGGAAGGTTCCCAGCACCTGAGAATGATGCTTTCCCCCTCCATCTTTAGCATGGAATAATTACAAGCTAAATGTTCCAATGTTCTTATCCTAAGAAACTGGAAGTCAAGAGATACACCTTTGTCACTAATTTATTCTGACTTTTGGAAGAACCATAACATTCCCACATCTCCATTCCCAGTCTGTAAATGTCTTTGACTTTGTCAGTTCATAATGAAATCATCAGGTTCCAGTGTTGCATTCAGCTGATGGCTGATGAGATAGAGGAGGACACAAGAGGAGATGGTGGGAAAAGCCTGACAGGAGGACAATAGCAGAAGGGAAGAAATGGAATTGTGTCGTGGAAAATAGGAAATAGGTTGATTTCTTTCGCAGAGTAAGAAGGAAGATGAAAACTTAATTTCTTAATAGAGGGACTTGGGAAACAGACTGGCTTGCTGAAAGACCTTTGGACAGTTGGAGTGAAAATTGTGATGTGCTTGTAAAGCCTTGTGGGTAAAAATCCATCCTGGTATGTATGGTTAAAACAGTGTAGGCAGAAGGGGCTTCAAATACAGAGCCAAACAGGATGGGAACAGGATAGATTCCTATACTGGGTCAGTTGGTGTTAGCTTCCGAAATTTGAAGTTTGGAGTACTTAGCATCCTTTTTTTATCAGTTGTTTGGCACGTGTGTGTTAAGGAGCAGACTGAACTTCCATCTGTGCTGAGGGCAAGATGGAAAAGTCATCAGTGTGTAACTCACTGTTGCTTTAACTGTTTTCTGCTCTATTTCAGCTGGTTTTGTGGCTGATGGGAGATTACTGGGGAAGAAGTGATGACTCTTCATATGAATGCGAGTAAAATATAATCCAATATAGCATTGCTCACTGTGCCGTGCAGAAATTGCACTTTTGTAGGAAAGGTGGAGCTCTAGGAACAGTCATGGAACATGTCTGACTCTTGTACCACGATGCAGGAGTTCTTCGGGGCCCGGGAAGGGGTGGTTCCAGTTCCTGACTGCACTAACCAACAACACTGACTGCTGCCCCTGACTTGGGAAACATATTTTAGGAAGTCTCACAAGTGCAGCACAGAACTATAATTTTGCTTTGTGACTCATGCTGAGATACAGTCCTTGCATGTCGTTTTGTCTGGGCACCTAATAAAGCTCAGGCCACACCTGTTTATGGATGCAGCAAAATGGCAGGCAGCTTATTTTTATACCATTGATTCTGATGAATGCCACTTATAATCAACACCTCCATGAGGAACTGGCTTGTGTGCAGAAATGCTCTTTAATTGAAGGGTGCACTTCAGCAGCACAATGTGGTCCCAGCATGTTTATCTCATGAAAGCCAGAACCACTAGTTATAGAATATCAAATGCTTTGGATGGTTCATATTAATGTTGTGACTTCTATGATCACATATATATATATGTAGATTACTTTCAAGATTGTTCTTGTTTGTGAAAAGTGAAATGTGGTCAGTTTAAAATGACAGAATTAATTCTCTGTGGGGACCATATGACAATTTTGGGAAGCATTCCTGTCCTACAGAACATACAGGTCACAACGCTTTTCTGGTGAGGCAGAGAAATGACTTGTAAGAAGCTGTTAGGTTAATTACTGTTTAGAAAAGGGTATTAAATTCTAAGAAGTGTTCAGCACTCTGTTGACAGAATGATGGTTGCTGACAGATTAAAACAACAAAAATATTTTGGAAATGATCCCTCTCCCCTTTTTTTAAATAACACAGCAAATCGGACCTGTGAATTTGGACAATGGCTTTTGAGCTAGCGAAATTGAAATGTGCATCAAATCAAGCTGCATTTTAATGCATCAGGTTAAATTAAAAATTAGCAATTTTAAATATCAATGATAGGGATCTATGGGATGGTCACTTTTTTTTTTTTTCCCCCAGGCTGTGACATGGAGCTTAGAGGGTGCTTGCAGCCTGTTTTGCCCAGAGCACCTTATTTTCAAACTGAGCTTTACTCAATTAGATCAGCATCACATTTTTAGTGCCCAGTGCTCACAAATGCGTCTTCAGACCTCTATTTACCCAATTACTGTTGTCAGCATTTTTGTCTAAACATTTTGGTTTGTTTTCTGGCAGAACAGGATTTCCCCCCCAGCCACCCCACAGCAGCAGAGGTACGTGGAGTGCTTGCAGAACACGCCGTGTGTGCACGCAGCACATCATGGCCAACATGGAGCTTATGGTCATCAATCATTCGATTGTTCTTTAAACACTGTTTTAACAGGCATTCGTTGTATAAATGGATCAGGTTATTGACCTTTGCCAGCAATTGCTTGCTACATGTCATCATGGCTTAATGACATTATCAAGGAACATATTCTGTATTGTAGATACTTTAAAGGGCTCTGGCATTGTCTCTTACTAGGACACATGGCTGGCTAAAGTATCTTGAATTAGCAAGTTATTTGATGTCATTATTAAAATATGCAGAGCATTTCCAGCTACTTATGGAATAGGAGGGTGAAATACTTCTCTTTTCTACAAAAGCAAAGCCCAGGGAGAAGAGTTATTTGTCATATTGGAATACTTGTTTTGAAATCCTGTTTCTTTTTTCCTTTACAATTTAATCTTCTACCTAGAATAGAGTGGTGCAGACCTTTGAATATCCTTTGAAAATTGTTTGACTGGTCTGCAGACCTCCAGCTGCAACTCCTCCATTTCTAGGAATACTATAGATCTAATTGCCACTATTAAATCATTACAGCACATAATAGATGGAACTTCTGACTAAATCAACTATGTTTTTAATGATGATAAGAGTTTTTAAATTAGAATGGATACAGCATTCTTTATTTATTTCTATGATGTGGGAAGGTTGTTAACTGTAATGGCTGATCAATTTAAATGAGAGAAAGTAGCCAGAATTCTATAAATTCTCTCTTCTGGTTAAAATTTAAGGTGGCACTGAGTTTTCAAATCACAAATTGTAAAACAAAACTATAAAAATTGACTCTTTGTAAGTTTTTTCCACTATACAGATCTAGAGTGGCTTCTGTGGCTCCTCATGTCTCAGTCTTAAAGCTGATTTTCTGTAATTCTTTTTTCTCTTGACTATTGCATTGTAATTCAGATTCTGCATGAATTAGAGGCTTCTTAAAAGCTTTAAAATGGCTATTAATCAATAAATCTTCATGCCATTGCTAGAAAATAATTAAGTGGCATTACTGTCATTTTATAGTGGAGAGAGACTCAGGCATATTGGTAGCCTAGATATAGCCAAAATTCAGATGTTACACTCCTGTTCTGTAGTCGTTCCTCTTTTAATCCAGAAAGACCTTTTTTTGTACAATGCAAGGATCTTGCTGTTGTAATAATTAGTCCAGCATAGTCTTGGTCTTTGCTTTTCCCCCACTGATTGTCTGAGACCCTGTTCTTCAGTATCCCAGATTCACTCCCTACATTGTGTTCATGTTCCAGTCAGTTCTTTGACTTTTGTCTTGTTTTTCTTTCCATTGCCATAGCAAAATATCTTCTTATATCTTTTAATTTTAATGGTGCTTATTGCCAAGTTTTCCTGATGCTTATTAACAGTTTTCCGGTGAAAAGGTGGAATATAAAGCACAATTATGGTCTTGCAGAAAAGTGGGAGTAAGGTCAGAAGTAGTGAATTCTTACCCTTCCTTCTGACTTCTAGTTACATCCTTCTTTTGTCAGCTTCTGAGCTGAAAAAAGAAATGGTAATAAGACTTTTTACTCTTGGACATATTGTAGAGATCTCTGTATTAATAGCTACCCCACATTTTCATAGATTTTAAGATTTAGGAGGGGAACGATAAGTATTTGTCGAGGTGTTCTGCACTGAGGCCATAGAAGTTCAATACTTAATTTTGGAATAGAAAAAGTATTCCTACCACAGACTGTAAATCAGGTGTAACTTCAAGGAGGTGGGGGAGACAACAAGCAGGTAAAAAACTGGTGCAGGGGAGGAGAATCAGGACATAAAAGCACTATTTGAGAGTTTCTTCTAAGTAAATCTCCTCACAGCAGTCCCCAGTTCTTTTTCGCCAGGGTTACATTTGATTGCTGGCTTTGACAGCTCACTGCTGGCAGTAGGTTTCAAAAATGTCTAATCCAGCTGGATTGTTCTGTCTTCACATTTCTTTCCTACATCAAGAGTGTGTACTATT